>JAODAL010013417.1:0-91423 GCA_025379985.1 Phyllomedusa bahiana | reverse complement strand
TTCACACGCATGTCAATTCTTTGAAAGACGGACCCGACAGGCGCGATGCAGATCTCTCATGTGAACGCCGCTGCGTGTTCCTCATTACGGGCAGTTGTAAAGTCACTGCTAATTGTTAGATGCGTCTCTGGGTCCGTTCTGTCGGCCCCAGAGATGCATCTGAAAAGCGGATGTTCACACGGATGCAAGACGCCGTGTGAACATACCCATAAATGTATCAGGGCAGACAGCGTCATCTACACCAGGATTAAGCAAAGTGATGAGTTTTTGATAGCCGGTGGCACTGTTATTTCCACATGCATTGTCTGATCTAAAATATTTTAGATTCATGAATGTGTTAATATGAGTAGCTGATTTCATACAAGTGTTAATTTGTGTTGATATTTTTAGCTGCGTTTTTATTAGGTCAAAAAAAATAAAAATAAGAAAACACTACAAACATGAAATTCTGTTTTTATCCAAAATGCGGCATGTTCTAACTGTAATCACATAGGCTTTTTAATAGCATTTCTGGAGAAAAAGGCTATAAAAAAGCTAATCATAGGGCAACATGTATGAAACTTGGCGCTGACACGCTAGTTTTAAAGCGCATTAAATGAGTGTAGAATGCGCCCGAATGTATAATCATGTCGTTCACAAATCTGGCAATGGTATGCCTTGCATAGCATAACAGATCTTTGGCGCATAGCTCGCATATCTTTGGTGCAATCAAATATGTTGCACCTGGCACAGACTGCGCCAAGTTCATAAATCTATAGAACAGGGCTACAGCAGATTTTTGTACAGCAAAAAAAGCTGCAGCTCCGTTCATACTGGTCGTCCATAGTGTTTAAAATGGCTAAGGGTATGTTCACATGGCGTGTTAGATCCGTTTCTAGATGCGAGTTTGGATCCGTGTTTTGGATCCTAAACGGACCCAAACATGCATCTAACGTGCAGTGTGATTTACATTGCTTTCAATTCAGATGAGTGATCACCGATGCAGGTTTACTTGCGTCCTTGTGATGCGTCTTTCGGATCCATTCAAAGGATTGTCATGTCAATTCTTGATCCGAAAGACGCAGCAGACGCCCTATTTAAAACATGCACCTGCGTGGTGGAAGTGTTTTAGATGCAATTTACGCAGCGCTTTTGAATGCGTTTTTCGAATCCAACACGCCGTGTGAACATACCCGAATAGTGTTTGTGTAAGAAGGCTATGCTCAGTCTATTGTGGCTTCTGTCTATAACAGGTGCCATAATGCTTTGCCAGATCTGTCTTACACTGGATACCAATGGCATCTAATAGACCCCATTGACTTGGTTCTATTATTAGAGTATGTCCACACGATGTATTGTACACGCTGCAATACATCATGTGTTTCAGGAGCTCGCGCTGATCAGGATTGGTGGCATCCCACCGGCCCCATAGACATGCATTACTTACGTGGCGCGAATAATTGACATGTCACTTATCTCCCCGCGCGTACTATACGATCATATTGTATACGTGGGGGGACAAGGTGTAATCCATAGTTCTCTATGAGAGCTATGGATTACTGTAATTATGGGGCGCATTTCCCCGCGTATTAAGCGCAGTACACCGCAAAATACGCGCCAAAATGCGCTCCAAAATAAGCCATGTGAACATACCCTTAAGTGATATTTATTGATTCATTTTCTCAGTATGGGAAGATTCAAATGTGGCAGATTTGTTGAAGAAATTTGTGGTTACGGTTACATGGGTAGAATCCGCAGCTAGATCCACAGCATTTCTGCAGAGAAATCCTCGCTTCAAAACTTGAATCAACTTTATGGAGAAAAGGCATTGACCTCAAAGCAGTAAAATCCGTCACAAAATCAGTGTCAAAATCCACACTAGTTGGTTCAGGTTTTGAAGCGCAGATTTCTTTGCAGAAATGCTGCAGATTTAGTTGCGGACACCACCCTTGCGAACGTAGCTTCAAGAACTCTGCTCAGGAACGGAACCGATTTTCAGTGGTTTCAGTTGTACAAATTTCTTTGACAAATCTGCCGCATGTGAATCCCCCCATGATAGCAAATTGAATCAATAAATGTCACCTAATAATAGAACCCCCAAGTCTCTACTGAAGGTCAATGGGGTCCATTACAAACCATTGGTATCCACTGTCAGACAGATCTACAGGTTTCGCTGTGAATTTATAGACTAAAGGAATTTTAAACCAGTGGAAAATAAACAAGGTTTATTTCTTTAAAAGTTTTTTTATTTTTTAACAATTCCCTCAGCTAAAGTGAACCTTTTCTCGATAATTCTGCCAGTGACTTGTCCCCCCTCTATACCACACTGAGACCGTCAGCTGCTAAAACAACAGCTGAGAGCAGAGCTCAGTTGACTCTGGCTCCATGTTTAGCTGAGCACATGCTATACGGTAGCTGTGATCTGGAAGACAGGCAGCTGATTACAATATGCATGACTTAATTCTCTGAGCAAACTAGAAAGAAACTCCTACATAGCTGACAGGGCAGGAAACATCTGACCTCACACTGTTCACAAATCTCCCGGCAGTTCAGACACTTGGTTGGAATGTATTCATCTGCAATGAAGCCTCCTCTGCAGATTCCATCCTATCTGCATGTACTGCTAGTATAGGGCTCCAGAAGAAGTCAATGGGGCCATCATTTTCGTTTTACTGCTGCCATGATGAAACAGAAAACCGGAATGGATGTTAACTAAGCCTAAATGGGTTTATATGTCTACTATGGGATCTATATAGGTGCTTATGCATTGGGTTTGGAGATGCACAGCATATACTTTTCTGTAAATTTGCATAGACATTGTGTTATATGGTCCAAAAACGAAAAAGGTAGTTATCCAGCACCATCCGGACTTGGTCCTCTAATGTTTAAACCTTATATATACAATTGAATGAAATATGATTATATATATAGAGAGAATTGGGGAAAAAGTATTTAGTCAGCCACCAATTGTGCAAGTTCTCCCACTTAAAAAGATGAGAGGCCTGTAATTGGCATCATAGGTCAACCTCATCTATGAGAGACAAAATGAGAAAACAAATCCCGAAAATCACATTGTCTGACTTGGAAAGAATTTATTTGCAAATTATGATGGAAAATAAGTATTTGGTCACCTACAAACAAGCAAGATTTCTGGCTCTCACAGACCTGTAACTTCTTCTTTAAGAGGCTCTACTCATTACTGTAGTAATGGCTCCTGTTTGAACATGTTATCAGTATAAAAGACACCTGTCCACAACCTCAGTGACACTCCAGACTCCACTATGGTGAAGACCAAAGAACTGTCGAAGGACACCAGAAACAAAATTGTAGCCCTGCACGAGGCTGGGAAGACAATCTGCAATAGGCAAGCAGCTTGGTGTGAAGAAGTATTTGTTCAATAACAAAAATTCATCTCAATACTTTGCTATATCCTTTGTTGGCAATGACAGAGGTCAAACGTTTTCTGCAAGTCTTCACAAGGTTGTCCCACACTGTTGCTGGTATGTTGGCCCATTCCTCCATGCAGATCTCCTCTAGAGCAGTGATGTTTTGGGGCTGTCGCTGGGCAACATAGACTTTCAACTCCCTCCAAAGGTTTTCTATGAGGTTGAGATCTGGAAACCGGCTAGGCCACTCCAGGACCTTGAAATGCTTCTTACGAAGCCACTCCTTTGTTGCCCTTGTTTTTTTCTAGCATCATTATATTTATTTTTTCTGTTGCTATTTTCATACATAGGGTTAACACCCACAGAATATCTCAACTTTAGGTTTCTGGTTAGGGTGTGTCTAGGTAGAGAGTTTTCTTTTAAACTTAGCACTAGTAGTTGAAACCATTATGCTGTGAAAAAGGGACCACTGAGAGCCTTAAACACATAAGCATGCGGTTCGCTTTGTATTTTTATTCCTAAATGACACATCTGTGACTTTTTAATGGATTTTTGAATAAAGGTCTTTTTATATAAGTACAGATGGTGCTGGAGGATAACTACCTTTTTTAGTTTTTGGATCTCCTCGGCTGCTGGATCCACGGCCATCTCTAAGCACACCATTCAAGACCTCGCTTCGCCCGCAGGAGAAATACCAGGAGAAATAGCCAGGTACGGCTAAGGGGGGTGAGCACCACTGTGTTTTCTACAAAATACATAGTTGCTGGTTGTGTTATATGGGTTCTTTTTGGATCCTGCCATTTTGTATCTTATTTATTGGATATGTTCCTGAACTGCTGTCTATCATATGAAACTCATCATCCTGTATACTTTTACTGTATTTTCTCTACTTTAATTATTATTTTATAATAGAATTTATATTTTTACCTTTAGACTCTAGAATTTTCTCATGTAGGTTATGTTTGTATTATTCTGAACTTTTTCCCAGGCCAATTCATTGAATTTACGGATGGTGTTCTTCTTCTTTGACATTTCCTGTCTTCTCTTTGGTTGGGCTATGAGATTGTAAAAAAAAAAAACTAGGGTTAATTTTGAAAAAGAATTAAAATACAGGGAGTCCTCCACTTACACCGTTCTGACTTACATCTGTCCCCGAGTTACAAACGGAGACTTATGAGACATGCTGGTACTTGTAGTTCCATGTTCCAAAGTAGATGTAGCTATGGAATGACAAGTTCCAGCATGACACTGCAGTACATGAGGTGAAAATGAGGTGAAATCTTCTTCACTGGGGCACAGACATCAAAACAAATGTAAAAACCGTTCCCTGCACTACCCAAAACTAAAAACAAAATTTTTACTTATTCAAACTCTTTTATTGTAAGGATTATAAGAAGTACAAAAAAAAAACAGGTATGGACATATCCAATGTAGAAACTGTAGGAAATACAAATTATGCAATACAGTACTAGCATATCAATCTTTCCTCCGTCATGATACAGAGTCAGATATAGCAAATGCTGAGAAAATCATACTATTTATTTGACAAAGAGATATAGGTATTCGGTCTTCAAATTTGAGTATAGTATCTGTTGGACCTGTCCTCCAAATGGGAAAAAGATTGACTAAGTTTCTCTTAAATGCGTTAATCAATTGAGTTTGTGATCTCAATCGAGGTCCCAGTGAGGAGGGTTTGAACCGACCCAACAGATAGAAAATAAGTGAGTCTTGCACCAGTTGTTTAGTTACCTTCTTATAAGCCACTCTTAGATAAACTTTACTAGAATCAATAGGGATACAAACTGAAAATTAAGAAACAAGAAAACAAAACACAAACTCAGAAACCTATGGCCGGCACGGTTGCGACACTGATCCCTAAGTGAAAGAAGAATCAATCTGTACCACTCCAATACTAGGTCCCAGACCGTCGGGTTTATAAGATAAACCGTTAACAAGAACCAGAGAGATACTGGTCTGATTGGCAGAATGTAATCCAATCTTCCCACACATATAGATATTTGCTGTAACATAGCGGGGAGTCAGTCCGAAACTCTTCCAGTCTCTGCAAGGCCCGTATTTCCTCAAACCAATCCGCTATGGACGGGCAGGTTGTGGAAAGCCAGAGTCTGGGGATGACTATTTTGGCAGCCAGAATCAGGAAAGTGATGAGATGGGCCCTGAGGATATGCCCGGGGGGGGGATATCAAAGAGGAAAAGAGTACCCGGATCGTTTGGGTTTTACCCGTTATTCAAAGATAGGTCGATGACCTTGCACAGAAAGGTTGTAGAACGGGCACCCCACCAAATATGAGTCAGGGTTTCCCCCCTATAGACTTGCACCGCCAGCAGGTCTAGGAAGGTAGGGTTCCCAAGGTTCAATAAGGCCGGGGACTCGATACCACCAGTAAAATTTTTTAAAATTAATTTAATGTGCCGTAGAGAAGGGGGGGCCCTATGAGTATTGGAACGTTTTTCCCAACCCCTCGGGAAAGGGTTTCCTATCTAGTTCTCGTTCCCCAGCCCTTTGAAAAGTCAACCTCTCTTCGGGAAGAACTAAGTAGAAGTTATATAGAGAAAGGGCAGTTTTCGAATATCGCCCAAACCACAACTCAAAAAGTGTTGGGGGGTTATGGGGTTGAACCGCTTTTCCAGCTTGGTACATACTTGCGTTGGTAAAGGGGAATTAGCGAAACGAGTCGAGGCCCTATCAAAACCCCTTTCCAAAACCTTCAAAGATTTCGGGAAACAAAATATCAAAGGGGTGTGGCTGGCCCCTTGGTCCTAATAGCGAGAGAGGGGTGGAAAGGTTTGGGGGAAGCCGGGTTCCCAAAACGGGTGACAGGTCCCCCCGGGGGGATGACCCCCCCTTAGACATTTGCCCCCTACATTCGCAATCGGGTTTTTTGGGGATGGGGGGCCCCAAACCCCGAGCAGACCCCTGGCAGCTTTGAGGGTGGAAGCATGGAGGGCCGCTATCGGGGCCCCCATATTTTTGGGCCCAAAAGGAAAAACCCAGAGCTTTGCACCGTGTCTTTAAAAGCATCATGTTTGCCCCAAGACCGCAGATAGTAAAAGTTAGGAAGCCCGGGTAAGGACAAACCCCCTGATTTTGGGTCTGATGGGTTGTTTCCCCGGGGACCCGGGGACGCCCTGTGCCCAACAAAGCTGGGGTTAGCTTGCGCAGGGCCCCCCAAAAAAGGATCGGGTGCTTGGTAGGGATCCCCTAAAAAAGGTACAGTAAGCGGGGGAGCACATTCATTTTTAGGATTTTAAATCCTACATCAGGAGAAATCCCCTTCTCCCTTTTTCAGGGGTTTTTGTCTAATTTAGAAAAAAGGGGGCTTGTTAAGATAAAATTATTTTGTTGGGAGATGAAGGTATTTGGACCCCCAAATATTTAAAACTGGGTCCCCCCAGGTGAAGGGGAAAGAGGACGCAAATCGGAGGGGGAGGTCAGGGGGGAGATAGACCGAGAGCCGACCTTATTTCATATTTATTTTATGGTTGCTAAAATACCCCAAACCCTCAAAATCCCCAATGTCCCGGAAGGCCCCTTGGGGTCCGTGAGAAAAAGTAGAAGTCGTCCGTAGGCGAGGATTTAAAGGGGGAGATCTCCCACCAAACCCCCTAACCCTGAGTCACGGCGAAATTCCTCAGTGCCCAAAACCAAAATATAAAGGATGGGGGGAGACCGGGCATCCTGCCTGGTCCTTACCTATCATAAAGGGACTAAAAAAAAACCCTTAACACGTTTGCGCCTGGGGTGAGGATAGGGGCCATCCTTTTCAGCTCACCACCAAAGCCCAGGGGCCAGGACCCCCTTAGAAAAGGCATGCGCCCCGGTCGAAACCCTTTTCCCGATCCAAAGTAGGGAAGGCACGGGATCTGTTTCGAGGAATATAGAATCAGGGAGAAAGTCTTCAGCGTATTGTCTCTCGCCTCCTGGAGGGAAAACCCGCCCTGATCTGGATGTACGATAGTTTAGCAAAGGACTGAGGGATTACCAAAAATTTTTGGTAGATCTTGGCCCGATTAATCAATGAAAGGGGGGCGGTAATCTGGCATGCATCGGATCCTTACCCTCCTTCGGTTCACTACTATGTGGCTCGGGGGGAAAGCGGGTCAAAGGGGGAAATCGAAGAGACGCATTAAACGCCTGCGCATCGGTTGGCAACCAGTTTTCAGGGCCCTAAAAAACCAAGGTTTAAAAACCCAGGGGCCCGGGGTTTTTTCCCGAGGGCAGAGACAAATTCCCCGAAGGATTCTTCCTCGGTGAAGCCCCTCCAAGGAGGCGGAGATGGGACCCGCGCGGCGGGGCCTTTTTGGGAAAAGGTGGCTTGGGGGAAAGTAGGGCGGGGCCCCGGGAGGGGAGTTTACAGGTGGCGTAGTTTTTGTGAAATCCCTGAAGTATTTCCTCCGTGGGTGAGTGATTCGTCCATGGGGACTCTTTATGTAGGCACAAAAAGAGAAGCTCTTTTTGTCTCTGGGGCTCGCCTAGATGTTTGCCTGGCTTGTTGTCCAGACTAAAAGAGGGGAAACATATTTGACGGTATTTCTTGTGCCTTTTATCCATAAGTAGGGGGGTCCGGGGTGTCTGGGGAGACCCCTTTTGGTAGACTCAGGCAGGATTTGAGCGGCCTCTAGTAAGGTGGGAAGTGGTCAAAGGGTTTTGAAGTTCGGGAGGTTTCCCCGTTTGAGGGGCCCCCGTGCTTATCAAAATTTCCACGCAGTGTACACTTCAGTGTTTCCCCATTTATTTGGGGGGGAGGGGTCAAGGATGGGCTAAAAAGGAGGTGCCATTAAACTTGGGGTCTGATAGGCACAAGGAGTCTAAAAGCAATGATTCGTTTAGCTTCCAGGTAAAATTGGTCGTTTATTGTGGTAAAATGAGGTGAGATGGATGGGGTGTCAGGGGATATTGTCTATGGGAATCCGCCACATACAAAAAGGGGGGGGTTTGCGGGGGAACATAATCTATACGGGGTAGGATTGTGGGAAAGGGGAATAAAAGGTATAATCCACCCCTTTGGAAAAAGGCCCCCAAACGTCACTAGCGCATCATGAAGCAACTTTTTCACTTTTTGGGGTTGAGGGGACCGTTAGGGTCCAGAGGAGGCGCCCCGGGTAGGTTTAAAGGGGAAAAATTGAAATCGCCACAAAGCACAATTCCCCCCCGGGGCGAAACAAAACCAAATATCTAGGGTCTTGCAAGAAGGACAGCTGTCCTGTGTTAGAGTAAATATTCGCAATTGTGGAATATGACCTTGGGGTTTATTTTGAGAAGAGTGCCCTGCTCTTGTCACACCTGGCCCCACCCCTGACCCCGGGAGGACTTAGGAAGAAGATGGCCCTCCCTAACTTTAGATGTTGCACTCTATTATGGCACCAGCGGGAAATTCTGTTACGAAAGGACGGATGTGAGAAGAAAAGAAATGATCCCGATAAAGAAATGTAAAATTTGTTTATGGAAGGGGTACAGGATTTTTGACCTTTTTTCGGGGAAAATTGAATCCCTTAAGTAAGGGATGTTAACGGATAAAAGACATTCCATTGGGAATGGGGGGTGAGGGGAAGAATACCCCAAGGTTCGTTGGGAAAGAGGCCGACCGTCCCGTCCCAATGAGAAACATTAAATGAAACCAAGGGGTAACGGGTTTGATCCCAAAGGGCCCCTAAAACAAGGAAAACAACTAAGTGTACAGTTGTTCAACTGTAAGACCATTTTTTGATAACCAAAAAGGCCACAAACTTAATGGGGGAAATTAGCCAAAAAAAACCCCAGAAAAAAACAAAAAAAGGAAGGGTTTCCCCATTCCGTCGCCCGTTGAAAATTTGAAACCCCCAAAATTTTCGGGAAAGCTTGTAAAGGGGTGCGACCCCTCAGGAAAAAAGTCCGAGGCGCTGGTAGGATATAAAAAAGGAAATGGGGGGGGGGAGAGGTTTGGGGTAAGGCAGTAGGGTGGGGAAAAAAAATCGCGGGAGGGGAGAAGAGGGAAATAGGGAACCAAAAAAAAGAAAAAAAAAAAAAAAAAAAAGAGAGGGAGTAAGGAGGGACGAGAAGTCCTTCCGAGAGGGTCGCACCCATGAGATCTGCTGACCCCTTAATTTCCCTATCCCTATCAAAAAAGCTAAGTGACCAGAAACAAAGTTTCAAGTGTCATAGAGAAGCATAACTTGCAGCCCCCCCAGTGAAGGGGAAACTTGCCCTCTCAAGAGGGGAAAAAGACATCAATAAAGCTGCAAGTCCCGGTAAGGGACAGCGAGAATGGGAATTTTCAGCCGGAGGGGATCTTTTAAACGGTGAGGTCTTTCCTTATGGTTTATGTCTGGTCCCCTGACGTCGCGCCCCGGGGCCCCGCCTCCACCCGGGGAGAGGTAGCCTTTGGGGATCCAGCAGCGGGGCTAGAACCCGGGGAGGGGGGCCAAAATGGGCCCCCCGGCCCGTCTGGTAGGGCCACTTCAGGGAGCCAAGAGTAGAAGCAATACTCGGCAGGTCCCCGGTATCTAAGGTGAGCATTTTGTCGCATGCCTGATTGTAGAGAGAAAGGGAACCCCCCATTTAATGGGATGTTCCCGGTTTGGAGAATTGAGAGGAGAGGGTTTTAGAGCTGCTTTCATCCTCAGAGTCGTTCGAGAGATCCCAAATAGACTCAGGGTTATGTCCCCTTTATATTCCACCGCTGCATCAATCTGGCTTTTCGCATATCTCCTCCCTTTTTTATGTAATGAGGATCCTGCAGTTACATCTCGCGGGCGGGTATCGTCCTACTCTGTGGGGTGGGGTTTTGGGCCCACGAATTCGAGTAGGTGTCCCCGCCTACCCAAATCGGGGTTTTTAAAAATTTTTTTGGGGGAGCCGCGGGGGAGGTCCCCAGTTCTGCAGAATTTTGGAGACCACGATACGAACGTGTTCCGCCGGTTCCCGGGTTTTCAAAATCATCCTTTGAATGGACAGTGGAGTTGTTGGAGTTTTGTTCCCCCAGTGAACTTGAGATTTGGGAACAAGGCGGGTTGTTGATTCTTGAGTTTTTCCAAACGGGGGACCCTCATCTGCAGGTCTCCCCTTGATTGAACTGGGCGAGATCTTGTTTCCCGGCCTGTTGCATGTTCTTTCCCCGGGCTGTGGTCTTGGGTTGGTATGAATGGGAGGGCCTAAAGCCCGGGTAGACCCGCGTTTGTCTGGCTCTTCCAGCGGGAGGGGATGGGGGTGGTTGCTGGGGTCTTGGCATGGCCGGTGGACGGGGGGTGGGGGGTCAGGACTATGAGGTAATTTGAAGGGCTACCTCCCCATGGGAGGCCCAGAGTCCGAGACCCCCAAAGCTCGCCGCCTCTCGGAAGAGTGGGCCGGCCCGGTTTTAATCAGGGGCCCCCCACGGGGTAGGCGGCAGGGGAGCCCAACACGCGGAGTAGGGGGGTGAGACCCCCCCCCCTTCATGGCCCCGCCCCCCCCAAGCCCCGTCCGGCCCCCCCCTTAGGCCCCCCACTGGGGCCCAAATCACACAAGATGAACAGGGGAGGTCGTGGGCCCGCGGGGACGTTTGTATAAAGGAATTCATGGGAGGGTTTTTTTAACAGGTGGGGGATATTAAGGTGGGCATATCGGTTGAAAATTCCTAAGCCCATTATCCCCCCATTAGACTTTGGCTCCCTTTTTTTTTGAAAGAGGCAGTAGGGCCCCCCTGGGAGGGGGCCCGTTCCCTTCCCCCCACCCGTTGGGGTCAGGTGGGATCCTCCCGGTCTTTCAGGGGTCGAACCCTATCATGGGGGGATCAAAGGCTGCAGGGTTTTGTGCTGTGCCTTTAGGGCTCCCTGTAGCCCCCAATTTGAGGAGCAATTGAGGGGGGGTCCGTATGCTCGGCGTCCCCGCACCCGCACGCCCGGGGTGTCCCGGATGCAGGCAGGGGTCCGATGGGGCCCAGGGTCTCCCAGACCGAGGGCTGTTGGGTCTGGTTACCAGGGGGCCCGGCGGGCCCTGGGGCCCCGGCTGGCGCCTCGTGTTCCTGCTCCTTTGCCGGTCCGTGGGCGTTGCTGACGTACCCCATGGCTCTGATTCGGCTCTGCGGTGCAGGGGAAACGTTTCCTGCGCCGGTCTTTTCGGCAAGTCCCGGAGGGCTGCTGAGGATCCGGGGCTTTTAAACCTCCTCGTTGACGGTGGTCTGGGGCGGAGGGATCAGTTTCCCCCCCCTGGGGGCAGTGAGTTGGCGGCGGTGAGTCCGGGAGGCCCCAACGAGGTAGCGCTGTGGGAAAGATGGCGCCGCAGGGTTGGCCGGGGGGAAGAGGGGCCCTTTGTCCCCCCGCCCTGCAAATGGGGCAAAATAAAATTTGATATGGGGAGCCCCGGGGGGGGAGAGGGTGATCCCTGCTGTAGCCCGCTTTTGGGCCTTCTTGGGGGTCATTTTGAGTGTTTTTGACAGCAGATAAAAGCTAATCTCCCCGGGGGAGCCCTGCGCGTGCGTTTGGCTCCCCTTACTAGCAAACCACGCCCCCCCCAAAAAAAAAAATTTTTTAGATGAGAAAAATTTTAATAAAAATACTGTTCCATGGGATACAAATCAACTTAAGAACAAAATTTTCAGTCCCCGTCCTTCGTAATCGGGACTGCCTTAGGTTTTTTTTTTTTTTAAAAAATGACACCATTTTTCCCTGAATATAGGGCCCCTATGAATTTCCATACAATTTTTTTCCGTTATTTTCGACAAAACGCTGGCACACTGTTTTATAGATGGCACGACACATTTTTTTGCGCTAGAATGCACCCAAAATTTCAACCCAAAATTTGGGATAAAAACTTTAATTCATCTTTCGATTTATCATCCCTATATCTTTTAGAATTGGTGTGTCGCGCCAAGTTTTAAAAAAAATGGGGGCCCGTGAAATTTATGGTGTCGCCCTAAATGTTGGTGTGTGGAGTGGGCTCACTCTCTGGGTTCGCTCCATAAACGGCGGATAACAGCTGTGAGTTATGGTCAGGAACTGCCGTTAGTAGCCCACCTTTGAACCCCCTGGTATCGGGGAAACATTTTAAAGGATAAAACAGTGCACTGTGCCATTGCCCAATAAACCCATCACCCTCACGTGACAAGATTGTGTAGTGCATACCAGTTTTTATGGCAGCTAGAGGCCTAATGAAAGCCTCCATGGGGTAATTATTACTCCCTTTACATCTGTCTTTGGTATTTCACACCGGTTTAAAATGCGGGGCATTATTACGGGTGGCCCGGGGGGGGGGGGCCGGGGCCTCGCCGGCCATAGACAATCATTGCTAGCGGCGCGTATACGGTAGAAAGTGAAATGTGAATTATCTCCCCCCTCGGCGTATTCCTGAGAGGGAGGGAGCGGTCCCCTAGTTTTTCTATAGAGCTGTGAATACCGTAAGAATGGGCCTTTTCAGCCCGTAATTTTGGGACTTCGGCACGTAATTACGGACCAAATTGGCCCTTTTTAAAACCCTGTGAACATGGCCTTAGGGAGGGTATAATAGGAGAGCCCTCATCATACACTGTTATGCAATGGCTTATTATTGCAGAGTAGAATACATGCAGTCACACTCCATAATGGTGAAGGGCCACTTGACTTGAAGACAGAATACTGAAAGTGAAAAAGTCAGGGTTATTCCATGGGTTTTTTTTTGGGAGGAAAAAAGGGCCCAAAATCACCCCAGACAAGTTTTAAATCATTCCTCATTGAATATAAAGTAAAATACTCCCTTTTCATTCCCCAAAGCGTATTTCCAAGCGTTAATTACGAGCCCTTTTTTTGGATGCAATCACGGCCCCTAAAACCCAAAATTGCCGTCACAGGGGACGCAAGTAAAGTCAAAATCTGAGGTGTTTTTCACTAAAATCCCCATTGGGATAGGATTTTTAAAAATACACTTCAAAAAACGCTTCAAAAGTCATGTGATTTTCTTAGCACAAAGAGTGTTTCCCCTTTAGAAGTTTTTTGTGTTAATGTACCAGAATTTTCCCCGAAAATATTTTTTATATGACATGGCTCAATCTTAGCGGTGGTATCACTTAAGTTCCCCGGGAAAGTAAAGAAATCTCAATTTACTTACCTGAATCTTTATTATTCGTGTTTTGTTTTTTTGCTTTTTTGTACATTTCTCCTGCTTCATGTAGCCTCCCTTCTTTGCGGGTGACAGCAGCATTTTTTTTAGAATTTTTTTTTTTACCTGTAAAACTACAAGTACCAGGTTCCTTTGATATACTTTGTCTATTCCCTTCCTCCCCATCTCAGTCTTCGTGAATGTCCCTCTGTTTTCTACCTCACGTTAAAAGTCTTTGGTCACCTGATCCACTGCGCTTGACACAGAGCTGTTTCCTGTGTGTCCAGTCACCAGAACTACTGAACTTCCAGTCAAATGGCTGATATTACTGCAGACAGCCCAAAGAAAATGTAATGCAAGTACATTACAAAAGGACCTTTGGGAGAGATTTTATACAGAACATATTATTTCCACTAGACATCCTTTTCAATATAGAAGATAGCATAGAGCAGGGAGGAGAGCAGCAGCACCGGGGTCGAGTATCAAAAAAGCATGGCCATGGAACAATTGTAAATTAACTATATTATGATGCATAGAGCATCTAAAAAACCACTGTGAGCTGAATACCTGTCCCTGGTGTCCTTGTAGATCACCAAACTTTGTCTCCAGAAAAAAGACATTCCTTAGCGAAGAACCAGTATTAAAGGGTTTCTCACTTCAGACAACGACGGCATATCGCTAGAGCATGCCATCAATGTCCGAGAGGTCCGGTTCTCAGAGGCAAGACCCAGACCTATCTCCTAAATGAGCCCCTAAACCTTTCTGTTCTGAGCGGAGAGGTGGTCAGGGCTTTCCCATTGCAACGAATGGGAGTTCTGATAACAACCAAGCATCGCTGCTTGGCTAAACTCCAATTCATGTCTATGGGAGAGTCCTTAACACCTCTTCAAAACGGAGAGATTTCGGGGCTCGTTTAAGAGATAGGTGCGAGTCCCAGTATCCCACTTTCATGCCAGAGGTTCTACTTGGAGCCTCTGCCATGGATACCGTCAAAATTCACAGAAAAAAAATAATACCTCATGCAGCGCTATTTTTCCATTCAAATTACAAACCCTATTCAAATTACAGCATGCCAACACATTTAAGAAGGGACAAAACAAGAGTAAACATTCAAGATTGCTGAGAATTTATTTTGCAATGATAATGACATTACATTGTATCACTGATATAAAGATTCATTTAATACTATTTCTAAAATAATTGAAAAAAAACCAAAATCTATAAAATGACAAAAAAAACCTGCGGAAAATGTTAAAAATCATAATTTTATATATCCACAATGAAATTGACTTCTATAATATATTCAATAAATACATAAATAGAAATTTTCTGATGTGTAGATTCTCAAATACGTAGTTACCCGATATAATAACGGACATCTGTACAGGTAGATCTGACCGACCAGGATGTGAAATGTTCATCAATGAGAGGTATTCACAGAACTACTTCAGTACAAAAAAAAAAAATCTAAAAAAAATGTTTTTATAACCTGAGGTTTAAAGGTGTTCGGTCAGATTGCAATTTGTAATTTTTTTTTTTTACAAAATCTGAAAAACTTTAAAACATGACATCCCATAATCCTTGAAGAGTGAACCCGTCCTTTAGCTTCTCAATGGCGAGGCCAAGTTCTTCAGAAAAGACTGGCTCACGATCTTGTTGCTTGTAGAAAGGGAAAAAAAATAGTTTAAAATCTGTTCGAAGATCATATGGCTTAGTTCACTACCAATACTGGAATGTCAAGATCTTACTGTACCTTGTTACCATCAGCAAAGTAAGCCTGAAAAATGGAAAATGAAAACTGTATTAATAAAACATTAATGCACAGATTTCATCACTGATCTGCTTTCAAGGGAAATAACAAAAATCTGGTTACTCAGAGTTGGGTATAGCCTATAAAGAGCTCTACTCATGTGTGGCAGATTTTGTATCAGAAATTTCTGAAACTAACGTTGCTGTTTGTGAACCCACTGTTTTTTTTTTTTTAATTTGAGAAGCCCCAGAAATACTATGATATAACATTCACATTGATGCAATTGCTGCAACCAAAAGGCTGTCGGGACTCATGGAACCATGGATGCAATGGGGTAAAAATGATAAATAAGCACATTTGCACCCTCCAAATCCCTCAGTATACCCCAATTTCAAGATAGTGTGGATATTATGTCACCAACGATACTAGTGTATGGCCAGCATAAGAATAAGCAGAACAATCACTTGTCTCTTTATGTTATGAAGTGAAAAACATGACACATCATCCAATTTAAGGAAGTGGTGTTCACATTTGAGGTACACTCTGGTGCACTGCCGTCAGATTGAATGGCAAGAAAAATACAGCATGCAACCGCAGTCATAACCCTGTCAGAAATCTTTATTAGTCAATGTGCTCTGTTGGGCGCTACTGGAAACCTTCACATGAGGGATCCGGCTTATATTATAAACAGAAGCCTCCACTCTTTTCCCAGAAGCCTTTGCTTTATGCAAAACAGTCAGTGAGGTCTGAAAGGTGCGTAAATCCTCACACTGACAAATTTATTGGTGGCTCTCCGCAACGAGAAATATTCCCCCTGCTAAGCCGCTCTTGCCTCTCACCCAGCCAAAAAGTAAGTTCTACTCTACACTGAAAAGGGGCAAATATCCTGAAACAGCTGTCTGTAGATGAAATTAACTGGCTTGGCTTAAATCCCTTTTACACTGCAAGGTACATGTGAATTGAGGATAATAACTACATCCAATGCAGTGCGCTGTGGAGCTCCTCAACTCTTTTCCCAGAAGTCTTTGCTTTATGCAAAACCGTCAGTGAGGTCTGAAAGGCGCCTATATCCTCACACCGACCAATTTACTGGTGGCTCTCCCCAAGGAGAGAGATTCCTCATTGTATACAGAAGACATAGGAAGACAAAGGAAGAGAACACAAACAATCTGCAGCACGTGTCCAATTCCTATGCACATGTATTGTACTGTACTTTGTTGCAGATTCTCAGAACAGAATCCAAACCAATAATAAGCATCAAATCTAAACCTATTTTCAAACCACTTACAACAAATGCATCGGTGTGCTCATCAGCTTCTATCTCCACATCATCCTGGACTTGTTCAACTGTTAGTTCTTCCAGAGCCTGGGGCTGAAAATACGACAAAGGACGTAAGTTTCACATCCTGACATTTTGTTTTGTGGTTTCTGCATCTCACAGATTTATGATATATCAATAGGATATTCCAAAAACGTCTAATAAGTGAAGATCCTACGTCTGGCAACCAAATCTATCTTAAAAGCGACCCCCAAAAGTCTCAGTGCAGAACACAGGGGTGGAGATGAACAGCCTAATGTTCTCGGAACTCCCGTTGAAATGAATGGCGAGTGTCGCCCATGCTTGGCCTTTTGGGAGCCCGTCCTGATAGGTACGGTGTTGGTCCCAGAAGTGGAACCCGCACCTATTAGACATTTTTGGTATATTTTATCAATACACCATAAGTGTGTGAAATGGGAAAACCTCTTAAAGAAAGAACCTTCTATATCTGTATTTTTTAAGACATTTTTTTTTTATCAAGAGTGCTTTTATACCTACTCTAATTTGTTACAAGGAATGGTCTTGCTAGGACAATAAAGCAGTAGGGTCATATGCTCAACACAGAACAGAATATTCTTAATTATATATTCACCCCGCTATACATTGTTCTACCCTGCAGTGCTGGGGGACATTATAGTTGTATAATAATTATTAACAGTAACCAGGGCAGCGCTATCACCTTCTCATGCCCATGACAGTATAGACGTGTCATGCTAAGTCATGAACAGTGTAACTGAAGTGTCCTGGGTCAAGCCTGAGTAACAGGCACCTCGCCATGAATAAATCACAGCAATGCACCCTTGTCATTTCATTTATAGTACAGCTAATCTTTTCCAGGGAACTATACACGCATATTCTTGAAAAGACCTTTAAGATGACTCTCGGTGCAGTTATGTGCCCCTGTGACAGCAGTTTTATAGAATACACATAAGCCTTTTAGCAACTTACTATGTCTGTGACCAACAAAGTGTAGTATAAACTTAAAGGGAACCTGTCACATAGGTTATGCCTCCCTTGCTGAGGGCAGCACAAGCTAATGTCAGACCTGCTGTTTCCAGCGCTGTGCCCCTTATTCTGTAAGATGCAGCAGTTTTAGAGCATTTAGCCCCAAATCTTATTCATGAGTAGGTGTTAGCTCCACCCACTGACAGTTATTCACATGTTTCTACCTATTCAAAGTAATAGGTTTGTCAGTTGAGGTGGGCGGGGCTAGCCTCCGATTGGCTGGGTTTGAAAAAAAACTGACACTCTGAAGGACTCTTCGAATGACTCTTCTGGCTGAAAACTGCAGATTTGTGCATTAAATACACAAAAACTCCAGCATCTTACAGAATAAGGGACACAGCGCTGGAAACAGCAGTTCTGACACTAGCTTGTTCTGTCCTCAGCCAGGGGGGCAAAAACTATGTGACAGGTTCTCTTTAAAGGGGTATTCCCACATAATAAAGTGATGGCAGATTGCTAGGATTTGCAATTACTCTCTGATCATCCATCTGAAAGAGGCTGTGCTGCACTTCCTTGCAGTCGGGTGACAGGGTGGTGCTGTAAAAGGACAAACAGTGAAGGGTTTGCAGTTTTAACCCCTAAAAACGCCTTAATGGCCAGTTACATTTTCCAGTTTTTGCCTCCCTGCATTTTAAAAGTCATAACTTTTATATTTTTTCAATGACGCAGTTGTATGAAGACTTGTTTTATTCGGGAGAAGTTGTATTTTTGGGGGCATAGTTTGAATTTTATATATAAATTACTGTAGATTTTTTTTTTTACTTTATTTGCAGTGTGAACATAAAAAGTGTTTTTCTGCATTTCTCACTAAATGACCTGATACATTAATTCTACAGGTTATCACTTTGGTGTGGATACCTAATATGTGTAGGTTTTGTTTTGCACAATACATTTTTTTATTCAATACCTTTATTTTTTTATTTTTCTAATGCCATTAAGGGATAACTAGTTTTATACTTTTTTTTAAAACTTAGTAAAGTATAAGTATACTCCTGTATGCTAATACATTACACTCTGTGTCAGTATGACAGAGGCTGCTGTCAGGGCAACACACAATGTGCCCTGGCTGCAGGCTTGCTATACAGACATTGCTGGTGCTACTAGGTCCCCAGGGCTGCCTGCATAGATATTCCCTAGGCTCCATTGGACACTGGAAATCCTGGTGACACGATGGAGCAGGGGAATCCCCTTTGATCAAAGGGTTAAATGGCGGGGATCTTAGGCTTCCTCCGATCCCTGCTGTTCCCATAGGCTGCTCTAGAAACGGAGCTGTTAACTACAGCTCCGTTCCTAGTGCAGTTGTGGCGCTGGAGGCCGCAAACCCCTCTGTTTGCAGTGACGTCTTTTGGCGTCGCTGACAACAAAAGACAGGCATTGCCCACCATCAAAAATCAGTGAGCTGTCGTAAAGGGGTTAAACTAGCTCTATGGCTCCTTCATTAGGATTAGTGGGGGCTGCAGAGTTTGGACTCCCACCAATTGATGTACCAGCATGTTGTGACACATCTTCACTTGAGTTATGAGTACCCCTTTAAGTACCTCCTAAGCTTTTATGACACGTGATACAGATATGTTCCGTCACCTATGGAAATAACTCCTACTTAGTCAAATGTAGGCACATCAGTTTCAAGAACCCATGATATTAGCTTATCCATTAAATATACCGGTAAAATAGCGGAATGACGTATAGTTGCAAAAAAAGAGTAAGAGAACTCTTTGGAAATCCCTTAATTTCTGCAATGTTTACTAGTAAAATGTATTCGGATTGTTATGCGAGTGACACTTAGAGACAAACACAATCTAACCAAACTAGTAAAGCAGACAAAGTTGGAACTTTTTTTAATGGAGCACAATGAGTAAACATCCACAGTCCGGGGAGAAAAAGTAAGTGAACCTCTGTGTTAAAAGGGTTTTACCACAAAGTAAAACTGACGTGGGAAGCTTGGAAATTAAATACACATTTTCACCATTTATCATTATTAAATATTCTGCAGCATTTTTGTTTTAGCTGCTCCCTTAAAGATCCATTGTTTAACTCGTCTCCAGGGGATATGACCAGTGACGAGAGTTCCTTAGTTCTGGCCGCACATGCTCAGACAATTCCTCTCTTCTCAGGCAGCTATTGTCACTTCCCTGCTTAGTAATCACACAGACTCCCTGCTGAGCGAGTGTTCAACCCCAGGCGCTGTCATTCTACTCCAGTCCTCTGTACTCCTTAATAATTAGTCAAATATGGCAAATAAAAGGGAAAAAAACCACATTTGATTCCTGCAGGGAAGTGCTAACCACTCAGCTACATTGTAGCTACTCAAAGCTCTTTACATAAACAGACCTTTGTTTGACTAGAGTGGGCACACTGTGAGGAAAGGCATGGTGATGTCAAGCCTGCTGGGTCACATGATATGCAGTTCAAACACACTTTGAAACTTGTCTTAGTCATACCACTTTGAAATTAATATTGATTTGTACAAAAGTTTCTTGCCAAACTTTGGCGTATTTGTACGTTTCTGGCATGCTATGACCCATGCAAACTTAGCGCATTCAAAAGTGTTGTGTCTGGTGCAGAACGCGCCAAATTTGGGCTTATGACTGTTCATACATATATAGAGGAGGGCTATGACAGGTTCTTGGCCACAAACCATGTCAGAAAACTGGCACACGCTGTTCATACACGTTGCCCTTTGTATATTTACGGCTCAGTGGAAAATTTGGGGATGTTTTTATCCCACTCTGTATTTTAAATGTTTTTAGATTGATTTGCTGCTTCTTTTGATTATTTCATAAAGGTTGTTTGTTACTTACCTTATTTTGAGGTGTTCGGGCTCCTATAAAGGGTTATCTTCTTTTCTTCTTTCTTTTCCCCAATCCTAGGGTTGTAGTGTCTTGCAGTATTGCCACAACCCTTCACTATGCTTGGAGATTTTGTTTAACTAATAAAAACATTACAAATTACCTTTTCTTCCATCTCATATTCTACTCCAAATATGGGGCTTGCAGAGTAGACTCTGTGCAGTGAATTGATCTCTTTCACAGAATCCTGGAGCTTCTCTACCGGGTCAATTTTAAAGCCGAGCACATAGCCGCCACTCTAAACCAGGACAAGATTAGTGAGTTTATTGTTCATAAATATCTTAGTTTACAAACATGAAACCTCCCCCCAACCCAGTAAAGTTATATTATGATGTATGTTGACACAATATGTTAAAAGAATCACAGTAATATCAAGAGTTTGTGACTATATACAGCGATTCCCCACTATATAATATTAAAGGGGTTGTATCATTACATTAAATGGTCTTCAGAATAAGGGGACAGTGAAAACAAGCAAATTTGCAATTGGATGTCATTAGCAAAGCTGTCTGTTATCACAGTTTCCCTTATCTTCGTTTTGTGTAAACACAGTTCCCCAGTGCCGGTCGGATCCCACCTCCTTTCATTTCATTGGCTGCCGGCTCTACTAATTTACATTCTGTCTGGCCCCCGGTCGTATTCACGGGAGCGAGCATTCCTGCCTCTCTCAATAAGGGGCCGGCAACATTTCACTCTGCACAGCCAGGAGCTCCACAGTAAGGCCTCGTTCACACGGCTTATTTCGCCGCGTATTTGCTGACGGATTGACGATCGTCAGTCCGTCGGCAAATCAGTCAGAAACAAGTCACAGCCTATTTTCTATTGATTTCAATAGAAAATACGGCTCGTTGTTCACACGAAGCGTATTTCCGTGCCGGATTGCCGCCGCGGATTGACGACGGCAATCCGGATGGAAAAACAATGTGCATGTCAATTATTTACGGACGGATGCACCACCTTCAATGATTGGAGATGGTGAATCCGTCGGGAAATCAGTTACAAATACCTGCCACACTTAGTGGCACTTATTTGCAACTGATTTTCAACTGATTTCAGAACGTATTTACGATCGGCAATCCGATGTAAATACGTTCTGAAATAAGCCGTGTGAACATAGCCTAACACTGCAGCTGCTTCTACAATCAGAAAACAGCAGAATTGTGCCTCGGTGCCTTAATGCTCCTGCGTGTAAACATAGAAGGGAGTCAGATCTGTGCTCCTCTAAATGAGTTCATAGAAGACTGGATTCAACTGTAACAAACCTCCAGCTGTGAGAGGAGAAGAGATCAATGCTCCGAGTTCATAGAAGACTGTCTAGACTGAATGCAGGCCTGTGGTATGTAAACAGCTCTTACAAAATAAGACTGTATAGGGAGAAGAACCACGCAGTGACAGACAGGTGGAGGGAGAGCACACTGACTCAGGAGCGAGCATGAATGGGGGGATGATGTCATCCCCCTTTAGATAAGAAACACCCAGCTGGGAGGGGAAGAAACACCCCTGGATTTCAGAGCTGAGAAACTGAAAAAACAAATGAAACAAACTGATGAAGCAATACATCCCCTTTAATTGGTTCTGGGACAAACATTGTATGACGAGACCCAAACTTTATAAAAAACTATTAATTGGTTCCAAGGCCACAAAACTCTCATCTGATATAATGCAAAATGAAGATAAAAGAAGCTTAAAGGAGTTCTCTCACTACAAAGATTAGATTTCAACATGTAGGGAACGGTAATCGAAGACTTTTTCCAAATATATTGCTTTGTTTATTTTGCATTGCTGAGGAGATAACAGAAATTTTATCTGCTCTGCGCGCACACAGGTTTCTGTGGGTCACCACCCTGCCCCCTCTGCTATTTGTCTTATCTGAAAGCAGGGAGTGACATCACCAAGGCACACAGTACTTCCAGCAGCTTAAGAACAGAGTGTGTTATCTCTAATAAATAAAGGAGGTAATTACTTTTGTTTACTTTGATCTTCAGAACTCTCTGCACAATAGATAAGTTATTCTGCTCTAATTTCAGTGCAATTAGAAGAGCTGGGAATACGGAGCTGATATGCTAATCTCTGTTATAGAACCATCCACAACCTGACCAGGAAGAGAAAAGAAGCATGCATCTGAAGCTACTTTCTACTTTTGGATATGTGAAACAATGTAGTGAGACAACCCCTTTAAGTACTTAACTAAAGCAAGTTCTTACATGTACCACCTAGAAAGAGCTGCTGGAAGCTGGAAACTGAAGCTGGACTTTCTGAAGACAGGAGCTTCTTTGGGTCATTTGCTTTACATACAATGTACCAGTAAAAAAAAATGGTGCTCTCACCTGATGCCCAAATAAGCCGCTCATCCTGGCCCATGTAACGAGCAGTACAGGACGTGTAATACTGCACTGTACTATAGAGAGGCGCTACTAGACCGCCAGTCACTGCATGCAACTCATGAATACATATGTTTTACCAGTAAAATGTTTGATAATTGGTTGATTCTTCCATCAATCACATGAGCTGCAGATCAGCAATGTCTGGGACATTGTATACTGAGTGTAGTTTCACGATACAATGTCCCAGGAGAGACCATTGTAAGCCCACTTTTCAGTTTTTGTTTTTTTTTACAAAAAAGTTTAAAATATCCAATCCATTTCGTTCCACTTGACAATTGTGTCCCACTTGTTGTTGATTCTTCACCCAAAAAATTAAATTAATTTAATTAATTAAAATGTTATATCTTTATGTTTGAAGCCAGAAATGGGGCAAAAGCTTGAAACGTTCAAGGGGGCCGAATACTTTCGCAAGGCACCTGTATGTCCAACTAGTTTGATCGAATGGAAAAGTTCCTTTGGTGCTCAAGGAAGTGATTACAGGTGCCCCCAACCCTGAAGTTCAACAAAATAGCTGTCACATACACACTGGCCTTGTGTTACCTCCAGCTTCCCCTCCAATCCCAATATAGTAACTATCTATAATGCACACTCCTTGTTTCCATACACAACCACTCAGGCTCGGACTGGGCCGCCGGGGGACCGGTGAATCCCCCGGTGGGCCCCCCGAGCCGCTGTGGGCCCCGGAGGCAGTGCCGTCGCTCCCCGGGGCCCGTCCGCGCATCCGGTCACTGAACGCCCGGGACCTGCATCCCGAGCGGCCAGAGACCGAGCCCGGTAGCCGGGGACTAATGTCCCCGACTCCCAGGGCTGCGCTGTGTCAGCGCAGCGCAGCGCCACTAGCGCTGCGCTCCGCTGAACTCCTTGGCAGGCTGAACGCATTATGCCTTAAGCCTGCCGTGCGCCGGCCCCTACTGCTGACATAGGCGCGCGGTGACGTCACATCCCCGCGCCGCCTATGCAGGGTGGCAGTACGGGGTCGGCGGCAGCTTAGAGCGGCCGGAGCCGGAGCCAGGTAAGTGGCTGTTATTTTGGGGTTTTTATAAACTACATACAGGGGCCCTGACTACTAGGGGGGCCCTGCCAACAAAGGGGGGCCACTGGCTACTAGGGGGGCCACTGACTACAAAGGGGGGGGCCACTGGCTACTAGGGGGCCACTGGCTATTAGGGGGGACCCTGGCTATGAGGGGGGGCACTGGCTACCAGGGGGGCCCTGACTATTAGGGGGCCACTGGCTAAGAGGGGGGACACTGGCTACTAGGAGGGCCACTGGCTACTAGGGGGACATTGGCTATTAGGGGTAAAACTGGGCTACTAGGGGGCCACTGGCTATTAGGGGGGCCTTGAATACTAGGGGGGCCACTGGCTACTAGGAGGGCCACTGGCTACTAGGGGCACACTATCTATTAGGGGGTCCACTGGCTACTAGGGGGACACTATCTATTAGAGGGGCACTGGCTACTAGGGGGACACTGGCTACTAGGGGGGACACTGGCTATTAGGGGGGACACTGGCTACTAGGGGGACACTGGCTACTAGGGGGGACACTGGCTACAAAGGGGGGCCCTGACTACAAAGGGTGGCCCTGGCTACAAAGGGGGGCCACTGGCTACAAAGGGGGGCCACTGGCTACCTATAGGGGGACACTGGCTACTAGGGGGCACACTGGCTACTAGGGGGACACTGGCTACTAGGGGGCCACTATCTATTAGGAGGGCCACTGGCTACTAGGGGGGCACTGGCTATTAGGGGGGACACTGGCTACCTATAGGGGGCCCTGGCTACCTATAGGGGGACACTGGCTACCAGGGGGGACACTGGCTACCAGGGGGGACACTGGCTACCTATAGGGGGGCCCTGACTACCTACAGGGGGTCCCTCTCTACAAAGGGGGCCCTGGCTACCTAAATACTAAGGGGGCTCTGACTACCTACACAGTAGCTGAAGGAGGCCCCTAACTACCTGTATACTACCTAAAGGAGACCCCTAACTGTCTGTATACTACCTAAAGGAGACCTCTAACTGTATAGTACCTAAAGGAGACCCCTGTCTGTATACTACCTAAAGGAGACCCCTAACTGTATAGTACCCAAAGGAGACCCCTAACTGTATAGTACCCAAAGGAGACCCCTAACTGTATAGTACCCAAAGGAGACCCCTAACTGTCTGTATAGTACCTAAAGGAGATCCCTAACTGCCTGTATACTACCCAAGGAGGCCCTAAGTGCATGTATACTACCTAAAGGGGGTCCCTAACTGCTTGCAGCCTATATAAAGGGGACCCTAACTACCTACAGCTTACCTTACTGGGGGAAACCACCTACCTACAGCCTAACTAATTGGGACTCACCAACACCTACCTACAGCCTACCTAACTGGGGTCCACCAACCTAACTGTAGCCTATCAACTTGCCTAACTGTAGCCTGCTTATCTACCTGGGGGCTATTTAACTACCCACCTGTGGCTAGGTACCCACCAGCCTGCCTGGGGCTGGCCTACCAACTTATCCCGCGAGAGTCTACCTACCTAAATAGGGCCTATCTAGTTACCTGGGGCCTCTCCCCACCCTCCAACCCCTTAGGATACTAGGCTTGTACCCGCTCTCCCACCCCTGGATAGTTTGTACAGAGGTGGGAATAGGTAAAGAGATGCTGGAAAATTGAGGATTCTAAGATATTTGTGTGTAATTTCTGCAGGGATGAGTTGTGGCCGGGACAAGTCATCATGGCGGTGTGGAATGGATGGAGAAGAAAAGAGAATAAGAACAACTCATAAGAGAAGAGAATGACTCCTCAGTCAAGACGTCTTCGGTGAGTCCCTGATTTCAGGGGTTATTCTTTATATTGTAATGTTATGGTGACCTGAGCATGTGTCTCTATATGGCGGTGTTGTAGGTTATACCTGAGCTGGTGTCTGACCTCTATGTGGTCTCTATATGGTGGTGTTGTAGGTTATACCTGTGCTTGTGTCTGACCTCTATGTGGTCTCTATATGGCGGTGTAGTAGGTAACACATGAGCTGGTGTCTGACATCTATGTGGTCTCTATATGGTGGTGTTGTAGGTTATACCTGAGCTGGTGTCTGACCTCTATGTGGTCTCTATATGGCGGTGTTGTAGGTTATACCTGAGCTGGTGTCTGACCTCTATGTGGTCTCTATATGGTGGTGTTGTAGGTTATACCTGAGCTGGTGTCTGACCACTATGTGGCCTCTATATGGTGGTGTTGTAGGTTATACCTGAGCTGGTGTCTGACCTCTATGTGGTCTCTATATGGCGATGTTGTAGGATATATCGGTGCATGTATAGTGGCAGCGTACATGTGTCCCTGATTGTAGAGGGGATATTGTATGTGGGTGGAGGGGGATATGGATGGAGCTACTTAGCCCTGTGTCTATGATATGTTAGACTGACATATGTGTGAGATACAGATATGTGACTCTCTTGCTATTGTACTACACAATACAGTTCTGTTTTGAACACTGTATTATGTGGTAAAATGGGCGCATTTATGTCCGAGAGGCCGGTAATATTTTCATGTACAGTAGGGTGGGCCCCCCAAGATCAACTCCACTGTGGGCCCCAGACCCCCCAGTCCGACACTGCAACCACTTGTGTAGTTCTGAGTGCAGGGCCAGGTGTGCTGCTGGCAGAAGTAAGCAGTGGATGGAGGGAGAGATGGCCTCCAGAATCAGAGCTGGAATGGAGGTGAGGAGGATAGGATTCCTTTATTTTATCAGGGCAGCAGCATCTGCAATTTATTTATTTTTTTAAACACTTGGACAAACCCTTTCATTTCTTATTTCACATGTATAGCTAAGTAACATAAAGTCTAAGGGCTGGCAGCAGCTAAGTCATGGTATTCGTCAGGGTACCATTTTCACAGTACCATGATTAATACTTCTGACACAGGCTATGTTCACACGGCATAATTGCGGCGCGTACAGTTTAGCCGCAATTACGCTGGGTGATCTGGGAGTTGCACTCATCAGTGCGTACTACCGCGGCGCGGGGAGGCCGGCAGCCCGCAGGCCCCATTAACATGCATTACTCGCGGCGCGTATTCGGCACTTATCTCCCCGTGCGTACAATACGATCGTATTGTACGAGCCGGGAGAGGAGTTCTCTATGAGAACTTTGGATTACTGTAATTTCAGCACACATCTCGCTCGCATTAGAGCACAAATTTAGCCTGTGTGAACATAGCCATAGGGAAGAACGCCACGTGAACCTAGCCTACCCTAGTGGGTAATGTTCAGCAACCTTTACCAGGAAGCATCCAGCCTTGGACGTTGCTACACCATACTGTACAATTCTTCTGAATTATACTATAAGAATTAGTTCTTTAATTTCTTTTTCTACCCCAGCAAGCATATTGTACTATTTCAACATCCAGCTTACACTTTTCATGACTCTGTCCACTGCTAAACCACATAACAGCAATTGCTTTACTTTATATTCAGCTGATCGCTTGTATATAAAGATATAACCAAACATTGCTCAATAACTTTTACCTGCTGGGAGCTTTCAATCACAAGAGCCAAGCCAAATTTGGAGTCTCGTATCTTGATGGAGCGCTAATATGAGGAAAAAAAACCAGAATAAGTAAGAAATTAAACATGATCTAAATAGTTGCTTATAAATGTAACATAACGAACGGGTATATTAGGGCTTGTCCCCACTGCACGGGTTTTCGGACGGTTTTTCAGGCGGTTTGCGGTTTTGCAAGCCGCCTGAAAAACCGGCCGAAAATGAACAGAACGGGGCTCTATGGAAAACCCGTGCAGCATCCCGTCCCCTGCAAAACGTTGTGCAAGCACTTCTCCGTCCTGTTTCCGTGTTGGGATGCGCAAACAGTGCAACCGCGATAACCGACCGGTATGCACTTGCCGTGGGAACCACCTAGCCCCGTTCACACGCTTATTTGCGACGGATTGGCGCGTAATCCGCGCCGATTTGCGCTTCATACGCGCATCCGCCCTGTCATTACGTATCCATGCTTCATAGAGAACATGGATTCCGTCGTCCGCCGCCGGCAAACCGCGGGGAAAAGTGACATGCACAATTTACGGCGGTACGCGCCGTACAATGATTTCTATGGCTCGAGCGGCGCGCCACGCTCTCCCGGCCCCCCCCCGCCCTTATCCGCGGATGTGCGTATCGCCACAAATCGCGTGAATAAGCCGTGTGAACACGGCCTTAAGGTCCTGTACACCGTTCATGTGACCGTTGAGTCAATCTCTAGCTTCAACTGTTTCTGCCTGCATGTACATGATCATGGTGCAGTCACGGGAATGATGTACATGACATCACTGCTGGGGGAATGGCGGGAAACGCCAAGAGTCCTGGCCAGTTTCGAATGTTGACATAATCTCGGACAACCCCTTTAAGGATAAGGAGTTTTCACATGGTGTCTAAGGGTGTTTTAAGAGGACCTATTACATCTCCTGATAGAACTGTTTTGGTAAGTACTCGTGCTTCCTGTGAAATATATCCTGGAGCATCTTTCCTTAAAGGCGTTGTCTCACTACACTGATTCATCTCACCTCAGTCCTGTTTTCTTGGTTTCACTTTGAATTCAGGGATGTGTTTACTGGCTTCTACTTGGCTGCAGTAGAAGCCAGGTCTGTAGCTATAGCAACCAGTGCTGGCAGCCTATCAGGAGACATCAAACAGGTCTGTAGCTATGGCGACCTGAGAAGCTGATGCAGCCCGTAAAAGATTGGATATCTCAGAATAGGTAGGTTACTGTTAATGGACACATATTGCAAAGTAACTTGTTTTTGCAAGATCTTTAACATAAAAAGCAATCCTTGTAGTGAGACAATGCCTTTAAATCTCTATGCTTTGTGGCTTCCCTGTTATTCCAGTCAGCTGGGTGTTACTATTTGGGAGGGTGTCCCCCTGCACAGTTTGACACTGTCCAATCAGTTCCAAGAGTCAGTGTGTGCAGGGACAACCATTTGACAGATTCAATAATACATTCTAGAAGGAATAACAGAGGAACCGCACAACACAAGTTATAAGAGGAGATGCTCCAGAATTGTTATATCTTGGGAAAAACAAATATTTACTGAAATGTCCATGACAGAAGAGGACATAGGTCATCTTAAACTGTATACAGCAAGGCCTGGGCTACCTTTAGACATCTTTGTCACTTACTTCTAAAAAAAAAAAAAATTTCTTGAAAGTCAACCAGGGTTACAGATTTATTTTTTTAACCCCTGAACAACCAATACCTGCTGCCGGTGATGGATGTCTCTTCAACAATGATCTTTTGCGTACAGTCCAGTGTACCCAGAACATCATAGGGGAAAGGTGACTGTAATATTAAGACATGGCCTCCCACACTGCCTACTAATATAACATGGACAATAGGCAATTGTGATTTGTAATACCGTTAATTCCAAAGTATTGTATCGATTTATCTTTATGCAATTATAATACCAGCAACCACCCCCTCATACATAGCAGGTATGTGAGTGGTTGTCTTATCGGTATTTTTGCATTTGTGCAATATCCTCATGTATTATACTGTGGCTTTTCTGCATACTGGTGTGAACAGGTATCAATTCAATGTGCAGTTTTTTATCATCTAATTGTCCCCCTAGTAGAAGGGTGTGTGAGCTACAGCTCAGCAATTACCTGTATATCTTTCCCAAGTACCACATGGGCCCGTGTTGCCTCCTATTGGGTTCAGTCTGTAGTCCAGCCATTGAGCTGTAAGTACAGCCTTTGTTGTGTTTTTGAGTAAATAATGTCCCATTTTTCTGTGATTTTTCTGTAAATTGTTAGTGTGGGGACTCGCAAGTAATGAGGAGCCTTGACGGGGCTTGCGTATAGTGGCCACTGTATCAACTAATACCTCATATTTGATATTTTCCAGTATGTCATTTTTGTCCCAAAATACTGGGGAGCAGAGGGTGTCTGTATTTTGTGTTGGACTCCTAAAAAGTGCTGGGCAGCCCGCCCAATTGAATAGTAGTGGCGTAATAGGCTGTAAGCCAGCATGGTGCACCACACGTATCTGCATTAATGGCACCCTTTGTATCACCTTATCTATATGCAATTATAATACCAGCAACCACCGCCCTCATGCATAGAAGGCTGTGAGTGGTTGTCTTATCGGTATTTTTGCATTTGTGCAATCTCCCCATGCATTATACTGTGGCTTTTCTGCATACTGGTGTGAACAGGTATCAATTTACTGTGCAGTTTTCTATCATCTAATTGTCCCCCTAGTGGAGGAGTGTGTGAGCTACTGCTCAGCAATTACCTGCACCTGTTTATCTTTCCCAAGTAGCACAGGGGCTTGTGTTGCCTCCTACTGGGTTCAGTCTCTAGTCCAGCCATTGAGCTGTAAGTATGGCGTTTGTTGTGTTTTTGAGTAAATTATGTCCCATTTTTCTGTGATTTTTCTATTATACAAGTGATCAAAATATCACTTCTTTCAGTGGGAAAATAAAAAGTTCTGCAACAAAAGAAATGATTCACCATGTAAAAATATCTGCTGTCCAAGCTCCACAATGTGATCGAAAACATAAAAATAAGGAATTTGTTTCCACACAACAATGCACAAGTTGATAAGCATTACTGTCCTGCAGGAAGAGAGGGGATCAAAGCAGTGAGGGGGAAGCATAGGACAACTCAGTCTATACCCTATGTGTATCTTTTCTACCATGATCAAGTCTCTTAGGCTGAGTTCACACGGTTGAAATTTTGCAGGGTAATTAACGCCCGAATTACGCGTGTGACCGGGCGGGGCGGGAGCGGGGGACTGACCCGGGCGGCCGGCACTTCGCCGGCCCATAGACTTGAATTGCTAGCGGCGCGTATTTGCGGCTAGTAATTCACATGTCAATTATCTCCCCGCCCGGAGAGGAGACGTAATCCATAGTTCTCTATGAGAACTGTGAATTACCGTAATGAATGGGCCGTTTCGGCCCGTAATAGGCGCACTCATGCGCGTAATTACGGACAGAAATACGGACCATTTTAAGCCGTGTGAACATGTCATTATACTCTTGTCCTAAAATCAGATATTACAGAATCATAAATAAGAATAAAGTAAGATGTGATCAGATTTATCAATCATAAAATCAATAAAAGTAAAAAAAAACAACTTACGATTTGGAGGTAAGGTATGCTGACATTAAAACTGTCATTCATGTTGGCATGCCAAACTATTCGGACATTAGTTATAAAGAACGTGCCTAAGTTGCCCTGTGAAGAAAAAAGGAAAATTATGATGTCAATTGAAGAAAATGACTTAATAACTATTTGATGCCTTTGCACATGTAACATAAAGTAGTTTTGTGCTATAATAATAAGCTTAAAGGGAAACTGTCAGGTGGTTTATGATATATAGGGTTATATGATAGAGGAGAGAAGGTGAGCTCTATGATATATAGGTTATATGATAGAGGAGAGAAGGTGAGCTCTATGATATATAGGGTTATATGATAGAGGAGAGAAGGTGAGCTCTATGATATATAGGGTTATATGATAGAGGAGAGAAGCTGAGCTCTGTGATATACAGAGTTATATGATAGAAGAGAGAAGCTGAGCTCTGTGATATATAGGGTTATATGATAGAAGAGAGAAGCTGAGCTCTGTGATATATAGGGTTATATGATAGAAGAGAGAAGCTGAACTCCGCTTTTCTCCTCTATCAGCTTCTCTCCTCCTATTATTATAGAACTTTTGTGCTTATGGTTACTGTAGTGCTCTGAACTCGTGCAGATAGCTCAGCCCATGCAAGCTGCCCCGAGAGTTACCATAAAAGTGTAATAATTCAGTATAATTTAGAAGTGTACTCAGCTGCATGGCACTCTTGAAAGAAAATCTTCTGAAAATACCTGATTGTAAGGGTATATTCACACTGTGTAAAACGCGCTAAAAAACGGGCCAAAATTACCGTCAGACAAGTTTCAAATCTTCCTTCATTGACTATAATGTTCACACAAAGCGTATTTCACAAGCGTAATTGCGAGCCGTTTTTTGGAAGCAAATACGTCCATAAAAATATGTGATGTCAATTCTTTAGGTGTTTTAGCTTGTAAAATCCCCACAGGAAACAGTAGGGATAGGATTTTTCAAAACACTCTTCAAAATATGCTTCGAAAAACGGCTTTAAATCAGGCGTTTTTTGAAGCTGATTTTGAAACATAAGTTTACACTTCAAAATACGCTGTGTGAACATACCCTTAAAGGATAATAACCCCCACTTCATGCCTAACGATAAGGGTATATTCACACTGCGTTTTTTTTTGAAGTGTAAATTTACGCTTCAAAATCAGCTTCAAAAAATGCTTGATTAGAGCCGTTTTTCGAAGCGTATGTTGAAAAATCCTATCCCCACTGTCTCCTATGGGGATTTTACGCTTGTGAAATACGCTTTATGTGAACAACAAGGTTTATTTTACGTTATAGTCAATGAAGGAAGATTTGAACGTTGTTTGTGGCTGATTTTGGGCCGTTTTTCAGGGTGTAAAATGCACTTAAAAACAGCAAAAAAAGCATATTCATTTTCTGCATGTCTTTTGGCAGTTATCAGGATTGTGACATGTGTCTATGTATGCATATCAGATGTCTCAGTAATATCCTTCTCCTTTTCTATTGCCAATGCATTTTTTTTGCTTTGTTATGATGTGATCTTAACATGTTGCTTGCTGTGAGTTTATGTTCATTGACATATTCTGTTTAATAAAACTTCTTCGAATTTGAAAAAACAGCAAAAAAACAAAACTAAAAACACGCTGTGTGTTTTGTGGTTTTTTAATATAGCAAAAAAACTGATTTCGTGATCACCTATCCTTTTCTACCTGGTCACTGGATAAGTTCCACACGCCATTTATTTTGTCATAAACTTGTTCCCGGGGAAGAAGTCGAAGCTGTTTGTTTTGGATCAGCGCACCTCTTAGTTTGAGATCCCGATACATCTTAGACGTTTCATAAGCTCTGTAAAAATACAGAAGTAAGCAAACTACAAAAAGTGAATGATAAATGCATGAAAGGTATCTGACATAAGCATGCAGTACTTCCCAGTAACAGATTACTAACCACATACAGAACAGAGCCTGAGTGAAAGAAAAAAATGGAGCTGGATCCACACTTGCAGTTTTTGATGCTGATTTCTAGCCAAAGCCAGGAACAGATCCCAAACTAAAGGGAAGTTAAAACTCGTCCTTTTACACTTTTTTCATTCACTCCTGTATCTGCCTAAAAAAAGTGCATCACAAGCTGCAATGAAAACCGCATGTGTGATTGCAGTCTTAGGCTATGTTCACACGGCGTAATTGTGGCGCGTACAGTACGACCGCAATTACGTCGGGTGATTTGAGAATCTCGCTAATATGTGCATACTTCCGCGGTGCGGGGAGGGGGGAGCGGCAGCCCGCCGCCCCATTGACAGTCATTACTCGCGGCACGTATTCGCTGCAAGTAATTTACATGTCAATTATCTCCCCGCGCATACAATATGATCGTACTTTACGACCCGGGAGAGGAGGCGTAATCCATAGTTCTCTATGAGAACCATGGATTACCGTAATTTTGGCGCGCATCTCGCTCGTATTAGAGCACAAATACGCCACGAAATGCGCGCCGAAGTTACCCCCTGTGAACATACTCTTAGGCTCCGTGCACACGGCAATCATATTGTGTATCCAGTGACTGCGACCAACAGAGTAGCATATAACCAGTTATCAAAGTGCAACCTTCATTATAGGGAACAACAAGGACTCTTTAAGTTAGATGGAACAGTTTTCATGTTCCAATCCTTGAAAAACACAAGATATTGATACAATAAAAATTAAAAAAAAAAAACACAATGCTACAACACTTACCTGTGTACAGCAATAACTGAAGTGAACAACCTTGGACTCCCTGGTACTACATTTGTGAATATAAACTCAAAGCGAGTGTTGTTGCATTTAGTCAGTATGTAGAGGGCTTCAGTCTGACCTCGCAATTTCTAAGGACAAAAAGAAAAATATTTTAAAAGGGTCAAATGACATAGACACAGCAGCATAACTCATACATGTCAGGGCAACATGTATGAACGGGGCTGCGCCAGAATCCTGTCCTCAAAAAGCTGTAGTACACCAGTTCTATAGATGTATGAACAGGCGCGCTCCAATCTTTGGCATGATAAGTGCCTCGGCACCATGCCAAAGACACTTTTTAGCACACCAAAGTTTTGGGGCGTTCTGGGGGCGTCGCACCACATTAGTAGAAGTAGACATATTTATGATTCTTCGATGTCAAAACTTTGCCACTTAACAGTTAGAACAGCCAGACCAGGGTAAAGGCGGTCTGCCTGAGTTGTCATGTTGGCACTAGACTGCGCCTGTATGTATGACCTGCAGGAGAACAGCCAGACCAGGGTAAAGGTGGTGCCTGAGCCAGACTTGTGGTATTGGCTCTACACTGCCCTGTATGTATGACCTGCAGAAGAACAGCCAGACCAGGGTAAAGGTGGTGCCTGAGCCAGACTTGTGGTATTGGCTCTACACTGCCCTGTATGTATGACCTGCAGAAGAACAGACAGAACAGGGTAAAGGTGGTGCCTGAGCCAGACTTGTGGTATTGGCTCTATACTGCCCTGTATGTATGACCTGCAGAAGAACAGACCAGGGTAAAGGTGGTGCCTGAGCCAGACTTGTGGTATTGGCTCTACACTGCGTCTGTATGTATGACCTGCAGAAGAACAGCCAGACGGTGGTGCCTGAGCCAGACTTGTGGTATTGTTTCTACACTGCCCTGTATGTATGACCTGCAGAAGAACAGCCAGACCAGGGTAAAGGTGGTGCCTGAGCCAGACTTGTGGTATTGTTTCTACACTGCCCTGTATGTATGACCTGCAGAAGAACAGCCAGACCAGGGTAAAGGTGGTGCCTGAGCCAGACTTGTGGTATTGTTTCTACACTGCCCTGTATGTATGACCTGCAGAAGAACAGCCAGACCAGGGTAAAGGTGGTGCCTGAGCCAGACTTGTGGTATTGGCTCTACACTGCCCTGTATGTATGACCTGCAGAATAACAGGGTCATACATTCTGGAGCAGTCTGTACTACCTTAAAGCGATTTAGAACTGGTTTATCAGCTCCAGAACTCATACACGTCGCCCAGTCAGTATCTACTGACATATGTCAAAATTATCTCCCGGATATATGCTATTTGTTTTTTGTCCCTTTTTGGCTGACTACAAATTCCAGTAAGAATTTATTTCTGGAGAAGATCGGAGAGCCCATGAATGGCTGCGGCTTGGAACAACAAGCATTTGATAGACTGAACCTTAAAGGGGTTGTCTTACTATAAAGATTGCTTTTTATGTTAAAATCTTGCAAAAACAAGTCACTTTGTAATATGGTCCATTAACAGTGTCCTACCTATTCCTAGATATCCCCTCTTGTATGGGCTGCATCAGCTCCTCAGGTTGCTATAGCTACAGACCTGTTAGATCTCTCTGGTAGGCTGCCAGCGCTAGTCTTTATAGCTACAGACCTGGTGTCTTTAGCAGTTCATTACTACAGGCCAGTAAAGCCATTAGACACCGAATTCAAAAATGAAACTGAGAAAATAGGACTGAGGTAAAATGACTTGATGTAGTGAGACAACCCCTTTAAAGGAACTGTCCATTTTTTTTCAAATAAATTTATGCTAGTGCTGCAGTAACGAAAAACTGAAACCAACCTCTGTCCACCTGTTTCAGTGCTGTCACTGTCCGCCATCTTCTTGTGCTATTGGTTTACTTCTTGGCCCTGGCAGCCAGAGAGTCACTATTGCAGACACTTAGGCTATGTTCACACGGCGTAATTGTGGGGCGTACAGGACGCCCCGCAATTACGCCGGGTGTTTGGGAGTCACGCTGATCGGTGCGTACTCATGCAACGTGGGCGAAGGGCGGGGGGGGGGGTTGCGGCAGTCCGCCGGCCCCATAGACTGTCATTACTCGCAGTGCGTAAGTGCCGCGAATAAGTGACATGTCACTTATCTCCCCGGGGCGTACAATACGATCGTATTGTACGCCCAGGGAGAGGAGGCGTAATCCATAGTTCTCTATGAGAACTATGGATTACCGTAATTTCGGCGCGCATCTTGTTGGAATTAGAGTGAAATGCACGCCGAAATTAACCCGTGTGAACATACCCTTACTGCTCGCAGCGGTCACATACATTACCTGACATCACCATTTACTTATAAACAGTGATGTCAGGAAATGTCACGTGTCCGCTGCTGACAGTCACTGGATCCAGCTGTGAGGATCCGACTGACAGGACCCAGAAGAAAACAAGAGAAGAGGAGTTGGCGGACAGGGCTGGAATCGAATTGGGGACAAGGGAGAGCATCAGTTTTTGTTACCACAGCAACAGCATAAATGTATTTTTTGAAAAACTGGACAACTCCTTTAAGCCATCTTATCTGGAGATCAGCAAAACCAGTTGCATCAAGCAGCTACTTGCATCTTCTTATTAAAGAAGTAAAGTTTTGTTCATAACCATAAAGTGAGACTCTTCAAATGTCCAGTGGGAGCCATAAGACATTTTAGGCATGTGATGTTGCTATAGTTTCCAAGCATAGTTTCAAATCAGTCTGCAACCAGGAAAACCCCTTTAAATCCACTTTAATATGAGAATAGTGGCCTTTGTTAGTAAAAGTGATCAAAAATCAGATCAGGGTAGATTCAGGTCTCCACTATTTCCAAAAATGAGAGATAACAAGAGACTGCACTTTATAAGACAATACAAGAAGTACACTAGATATTAAAAGATTTGTGCACTGAATGGCCTTGTCTATAGTGGTTGTGCTGTAGGGCACAACTCCTGGTGTAACCTTTAATTGTAAATTGATACTAAAGGGATTGTCCAAGTAATAATTCTATTTTTAAATATTATATTGAAGACATATATATATATATATATATATAAAAAAAAAAGAACTGTACCCTCAGCTTTGATCTAGCGCTGTCCTCACCCTCTGCCGGTCTTCTGTTATCTTCTGGAGAACAGGATGTCACCATTGTAGTGGCGGATTGGTTGCAGCGGTCACGTGCCATTGGTTAATGTCACCACTCGGAGGTAAGTGCTCCAAATCAGTGGCTGCAGCAGTGACGTCCCGTTTGACAGAAGACTAAACGATAACAGAAAACTGGCAGAGGGTGAGGTGGGAGCATTGCTGTATCTAAGGTAAGAGGAGAGGGAAGTAGAATTTTTTTTGATTTTCATAGGGCAGAGGAATGCCCATTTAAAGGTGGACTGCATCCTGGCTTCCTAGTGCCTGAAATTTGGTATTAGAGCTGGTCTTACCATGATCATCCATTAAAGGGGTTGTCTTACCATGCTGTTTCAGAGCCACAACCAGTTTTATATTCATGTATCCTTTCGCTTCCTGGTCAGGCTGTGGGTGGCTCCATAGCAGTGATTAGAATATCAGTTCAGTATTCACAACTCTTCTAATTGCACTGACATGAGAGCACTAAATCTTATCTATAGAGCAGAGAGCTTTAGAGCTCAAAGTAAACAAAAGTAGTTAATCTGCTTTGTTTGTTAGTGATAACCCACTCTGTCCTCAAGCTGACATCCTGTGTGCCGACCTGTGGTGATGTCACTCTCTGCTATCAGATAAGACAGAGAGCAGATAAAAGGGGAGAGCAGGTCCGTAACCAGAGAAACCTGTGTGCACTCAGAGCAGATAACATTTCTTATCTCCTCAACAATGCAAAATAAACAAAGCAATATATTTGGAAAAAGTCTTCATTTACCGTTCCCTACATTTGTAGTGAGACAACCCCTTTAAAGAGAAGAAGATAGAGGGTTGTTACTGGTGCCTTTTAAAGTGATACAGATCATATGATCTGACTCAATGTTTCTCAGCCCTCAAGGCCTATAAACAAGACAGGATTTCCTTAGTATTGTACAGGTGATGTAAGTATTGTCAGTGCATTCTATGGCATATCCTGAAAACATGATGGGTTAGTGGACCTTGAGGACTGGAGTTGAGGAGCACTGATCTGGATAACTTGGAAAGTGTTGGCGACAATCCCCCTATTGTTTGGTCTTCACTTAAAGACTATCTTATAGTCCGGCACTCACTCAAATCACTACGGATGTGATATCTTTAGCGGCACGCACAGATTTCCAATATGCATACATTTTTTAATTTATTATCCAATATTTTAGTCACAAGGCACAAAACTGATTTTATGATCCAGGTGAACATCACATGAAAAATTAAACATAGAGCATGTTTCCCCAACATCTTTGGTCCAAAGACCTTTACCAAGGGTATCTCTCACAGTTGTCCATAGAGGAAGCACCCCGTTCACAAGAAGACTGGCCGACATAATAAGGGTATGCTCACACGACTTATTTGTAAGCATAATTGCGCACGTATTTCACCGCGTACTGCGCTTTATATACGCCGCAATTACGGTAATTCCCAGCTCCCATACAGAGCTATAAATTAAGTCGGCTCCCCGGGCATACAATACGATCGTATTGTATGTTGGGGGAGAAAAATGACATGTCAAGTGTTAGCGGCATGTCAATGGGGACGGCTGGGTAAGGCTCCCCCTCCCCGCTTTAGAATTAAAGGGGTTTTATCGTTTGAAGTGTTCGTGCTCTTCAGCTAATTCTATGAGACTGAATTTGAAATCCAGGGGCGTGTCTCTCCTCTCAGCAGGCGTGTCTCTCCTCCTAGGAGGCGTGTCTCTCCTCACTGAAGAGCTGTGACATCATCATTGTGTGTGAAGCAGGGGGGAAGAGGAAGGGTGTCTGGACAGAACAGATCTGCAGCCTCCTGCAGTGTTCTCTTGTGTCTGCAGAGCCTTCATCTCCAGGCTCCACAAGCAGCTTGCTGTGCTAAAACCAGTTATACACACAGCCTGAACTGATGAGACACATGTGAGGAGTGCACACAGCCCCCCTCCTCCTCCTGTGTTATCAGGCAGGGGACTGTGTGACTGTGTTATATGGATGGAGCACAGGATATAAGGCTGTTATATGAGGGGATCTATGAGTTAAACAGTCAGTAATTAGCCAGATCATTCACCCTAGAGCTGGGAGATGAGTGTGCAGGCAGCCAATCACAGCACAGGGGGTGTGTCCATGGTGTTTCCTGTCTGGGGGTGTATCCCAACAGGCTGAATGAAATGTTATTCAGCCAATCACAGTGCAGGGGGTGTGTCCGGGGGGGGGGGGTTTGGAATCCATCCAGGGGGTTTGTCCCGACTAGCCAATCACAGAAAAAGGGGCGTGTCCCAACTAGCAGCAGCAGAAATAGAAAACAGATGCACAGAAAAGCTCATATTTACTATACTAAGTGACAGAGGTAATGCAACCCAATTAAAAAACTGCTTATTTTTACTGTCCCCATAATCTGAGATATGATCCTTGTAGCGAGAACACCCCTTTAAGCGCGTGCTTCCAAAACACCCGGCGTATTGCGGCGCGTACTGTACGCGTCACAGTGAACATACCCTAACAGATTACATACCGCTGTTTGATACAACCTGGATTCTGCATGCAAGGCAGCAGACTCAAGCTGTTGTAAGAAGAAAGGCCTGTGCCTATTGCCCCTGGGTGCCTATGACATGTAGATAATATTTTTAATGTGGATGCCCCATTCAGGGATGTTGTATTTTTTGGCAGTAATTTAAAGAAAAAGTGTATGTACACCTTTACCGGGGTTAATTTCATATCATAGGTATTTTCACTTGTAACATTAGATACTAAAGCATATAGAATTGTCCACACTTACCGAGTTGGCTGTCCTTGTGGTAATGTTTATTATGCAATTGTAGCCGACCGCTGGAAAACAAAGGAAAGAGAAAATACATTTAGGCATAAATTGAAACAAGCATCTCTTTATCAAAATGGCGGACTGTCTGCGACCAACAGAGGATATTCTGGGTTCTAGTTTAATCGATGAAGATGCAGTTCTGTATAGATTACCCAAACGCAATGACTGTGAGAAGTGATACGTACCAAGGTTAACTCTTGGCAGTGCTATTGAATGCCAAATGATCCTCAGATTGGTTACTAGAAGCCTCCCTGAAAAAAAGCAAACATACATTTTAGCACACAAACCACTGTGAAGAGCAGAACATTTTTATTTCACTGATCAAACAGAGAAAATGCATTTTCTAAATTGTGATTACAAAGTAAAGTTACCTCTGTCCCCATTGTTCCCCTTGGTATCTTCAATGGAGTCCAAGCAGTCGATCAGCACTTCTCCTGGTCTCATTTTCATTTGTCTGAAACATAGTAGGACATCAAAGGGGTTTTCTCTGTACAAAAATTAACTTTCAACATGAAGGGACAGGTATATGTAGACTTTTTCTAAATACATTGGTCTTTTGATTTTATTTTACTCAGGAGATAAGAGAGATTGTATCTGCTCTGAGTGCACACAGATTTCTACGGTTACCTGATCATAACGTCACCATGGTTGGGAGAGCTCACTCCACAGAAGACTCTTTGCCTCTAACAAGTTTGGCTTTTGTTTACAGACAAGCTATTGTTTTCACTCCTCAGAGCACTTGTAAATAGGTTAATCACTGCTATAAAACCACCCACAGCCCAATGAAAGAATTGATCAGAGTGAAAGAAAAGCTGGCTGTGACTGTGAAATTGCATGATGAGAAAACCCCTTTAACTACTTACACAAAAAATAAGGAGAAATTAAACGGACCTTCGAATGGTTAAAATCTGTGCTGTGTAGATTACAGCATGGAATTTCCATTGAGGGCTACACAGCACTGTGTACTGTCAGATTTTCCATTGAAGTCTACACAGCGCTGGGTACAGTCGGATTTTCTATTGTAGTCTACACAGCGCTTGTTACAGTCGGATTTTCTATTGAAGTCTACACAGCAATGTGTACCATCGGATTTTCTATTGAAGTCTACACAGCGCTGGGTACAGTCGGATTTTCTATTAAAGTCTACACAGCGCTGGGCACAGTCAGATTTTCTATTGAAGGCTACATAGCAATGTGTACCGTCGGATTTTCTATTGAAGTCTACACAGCGCTGGGTACAGTCGGATTTTCTATTGAGGTCTACACAGCGCTGGGTACAGTCGGATTTTCTATTGAGGTCTACACAGCGCTGGGTACAGTCGGATTTTCTATTGAGGTCTACACAGCGCTGGGTACAGTCGGATTTTCTATTGAGGTCTACACAGCGCTGGGTACAGTAGGATTTTCTATTGAAGGCTACACAGCACTGGGTACAGTCGGATTTTCCATTGAAGTCTACACAGCACTGGACACATTCGGATTTTCTATTGTAGTCTACACAGCAATGTGTACCGTCGGATTTTCTACTAAAGTCTACACAGCAGTATTTAAATACTGAATCTGCTGAAAATCCGCGGAGAATTCAGTGTTATGTAGACATAAAATACAATGCCAGACAAGTGAAATAAAAATTAACTATTTTTTTTTTTTGTCTCGTGTTCTTTGTATGACAAACAAAGAAAGGGCGGGGGGGGGGGGGGCAACAGTGACTATAAACCAATGTGGTCAGTAGTAGAGAATAATGTATATATAGCACTGGTGATGCTGCTGATAAAGCCTCTTTTATTATCCGTGTACGCTTCCCTTTTGAGCTATGTCATTTCTTTTATTTGGGGGGGGGGGGGGGGGGTTATTGTACTGGTGGGTTGTTTATAGGTTATCATTTAATTTGAGGAAATCTATGGGTATGTTCACACATATTTGCAGGGTGCAGTTCTGCAATGCACCCGATGTACGCCGCGCAAATACAGTAAGATCATAGCACTCACTGAATGCTAGGATTACCCGATGTTTTCGCCGCACAGTGACAGGTCACCTCTTTCGGGCGCTTACGTGGCGGGGAAAATGAGGGTGAATAGGAGGCCGGGCTGTAGCGCTATTAAAGTAGGCGCAGGCCATTGCGTACTTTCAACAGCAGGCGTCGCGCACAGGTATGCACCGCAATATGCCGTGTGAACTCATGACTTGTTTGTAGACTGCAAAATATGCAACAATAGGAAGTAAGTGTGGATTTTACTTTTTCCATTAAAGTCAAAGGGTAACATCCGCTATCTCTGCAATGTTACACACTATACAGAAGGTTGCTTTTCCTTAGTTATAGTAAAATGGGGCCAAGGAGTGGAAAATAAAAAAGTTAAACTTACCCGTCCCCGCTGCTGCTGCTCCAGAACTCCCCAGGATTTGCTTCTCTTCACTTTTGAGTTTTCGGCCCGACACAGAGGGAAGGCTCACGCTCCATAGTGAGTGATGTGCGAGCCTCTCCTGTGTCCTACCCCAAACTGCCCGGGAATCCCACCCCCCCCCCAATGGTTGGAAACCCCCCAACGGGGGCCGGGTTGCACCCATTTACACAATCCCTACCCTCTGCTGTTTTGTTTGTGGGCCACAAGTTGCCTGTATGTTGTGCAAGCCTGCTCTAAGCCATGTACATGAAGCTATATGCTTACAAATTGACAGTCCAGAAAGTCAAATTGGCCTAGATATGTATAGACCTGCTTATTGGTACTCTAGGAAAGCTGGAGGAGAAATGCTGTAGGAGCTATAAATGAGGCCCCCAGCAACAGGTATCACTAAGGCTCGATGCACAGCTTTTATGTTGGGTGGGACCTTTTCAAACAATCCAGCAAATATTGGAATATTGTGAAAATAAGACTATAATATCCAAATAAGACTATGAATTCTCTATTATTCTCTACGACTTCACTGTAGGTGTATTGTCTTCCACAGTACCCCGACAAACCACGAACAGAGTCTGAAGCGTCCCAGGCCCCTAGGTCTATCCTTATCCAGTTCTATACGTTTGCGATCAACTCCCATTACAACCTGTAATGATAACATATGACAGACTTGGGTCGTGTTCCCATTTTCAGGTTTTCAGATGCTGTTTTTGAATCCAAAGCCAGAGATGGAATGAAAAACAGGAGATGCCATAGTCTTTCCTCTATGTGTGTCCACTTACGATCTTTTCATGGCTTTGTTGCAAAAACGACATAAGAAACCGAATGTGGAAACCCACGCTTAACATGCGTGCAATTTCCTAATACTGAAGTTAGGGGCCGTTCACACGGTAAAGGCAAAATACCGGTCGGATTTTCCGTCCGGTATTTTGTCTTTTTTTGGCACATTGGGGGGCGGCTTTTCTCCGCGGTTTGTGTATTCAAGCTGTCCCCCTTCGCACCCACATGTTCATGTTCTGCCCGAAAACCGGGAGGAAGAATGAATATGTTCTACGTTTTTAGGAACAACGGCGGTGTCAAAAACCATCCGGTGGAAAATCCAGGTAGTGAGGACTGCTGCACGGATTTTCTATTTAAGTCTGTGTAAAAGGTTGACAGTCGGTTTACAGACGGTTTTCAAAATTGAAAACCATCTGTAAAACCGAATGCAAACCTGTGGGGAAAAGCCCTAAGGGTATGTTCACACGGCTTATTTTGGAGCGCATTTCGACGCGTATTTCGCAGCGTATTGTGCTTAATACGTGGGGAAATGCGCCCCATAATTACAGTAATCCATAGTCCTCATAGAGAACTATGGATTACGTCTCCTCTCTCCGCTCGTACAGTATGATCATATTGTATGCGCGGGGAGATAAATGACGTGTCAATTATTTGCGGCGAATACGCCCCTCGAGTAATGCAGGTCTATAGTGTAGCCCGACACCTCATTGACGTCCATCAGTCTAGTACAAGATTCTTTTAAGCCTTTGCTATTGAAAAGGTGCATCTTTCAAAACGGGGGGTGGGGTAACATCATACAAAATCTAAGAGATAGGGAAGCTTTCTGGATGGTGACTCTGGGAACCATTTGGCCGAATGGCCTAAATATGCGCAATGAGATCTTATATCATTATTAGGGGTTTTTTTCATAAAGGAGGTCTTTGGTTTTTTTTCTCTATGTTATGATTACACACTTTTGTAATATTTGGATAAATATAGGGTCTTTTGTTGATATCATTAGTATCAATGAATGTGTTTTTACTCATTTGGTTTTTATATAACCGTTTGCCTGTTTGGTTGGTCTTGTTGCTTACCTTATCTGCCCTCTTCTTGCACAATGTTATATACAAATTCATGCCAGCATCGATCCGGTAGATATTAGGGTATTTTGCATGAATAGGAGAAGGGGTTGTTATTATTATACATTAGGTTATGGCAGGCACAATGTTGTGCTTTAATTGTAGGTTGGAACATATATACAATCGCTTGCCATTTTAACTACATTATGTTATCAACCTTATCACACAATAATATCTTCTCATTTCGCTTGTATATACCGGCTTTTGTTGGAGCATGCTAGGCGTAGGTGCGGGCTTATTGGTGCTACGAGCTGTCGTGCGCATGCGCGAGTAGCGTGAGCCCAGTATCGAGCTGTAACGTTGGTTACAGACGCCGCCGTCTTGATCATGCAGATATGCGCTAAGTTAATTCACCGGAACTCGGATAGGTTATTGTGCGCAGGCGCCGGCGTCCTCGTTGCCTTGCATCCATGCACATCATTGGAGGCACTTGTTGTTTGCATATATAGTGATCTTATGCTCAGTTGTTTATGCTATGACTAAGGGGAGTGTGTGTTTCCCCGAAACGCGTCAGCTTAACCTGTGCTGTACCATCATGCTTATATTTTAATCATGGAAAAATAAATTGGACGTTTTAAGTTTCCTTGAGCTGCTGGATTGATGCTTTTCTGCCGTACCATACACATGTATGAGCAGACTTCTGCATTATTTGAGGGGATTTACATGGCTACTGATACTTGAAGCAGCTTATTTTCTAGACGCCTAATAGGATTACCTACAAGGACAGTGGCAGCCGGCTTGGAGATACAAAGGTATCACAATAAAGCAGATGTGCCCTATACCTACATGTGAGGAGCTGTCCTGTGGCTCAGAAGGCAGACATGCTAACAACCTAGAAGCCATTCCTGACGGGGCAAGATGTGTGTAGAGAGGACACTACTACAGCACATTAGGGTCCGTCTACACGGCAAGCGGCTTCAGTTTTGGATTGCTGTGCACAGAAAATAAGGAGAAATTAAACGGAGCTTAATATGACAATTATGTTCTATAATAAATTTGTATATGAAATTTAGATTTTTTACTCCTTATGCATGATATCTGGAAATACAAGGCTATGTCTATGGTTTTACAATCAGCTTTTGAAGCAGATTTGGTTTTCCAAATCCATCAAAAACCGACTGTAAATCATCCGCAGAGACATCAACAGAAAATCCGAGGTATAGTCTAGACAGCTCGGATTGCAAAACTGCTGTTTTTGCAAAAAACTTGGAACATGTTCAATAATTTGCCGTATTTTACTCTAAGTGATAACGATGGGAAATTTACTATTGAAGTCAACTGAGGATTTGCTTTTTTGTCAGACAGTGCAAGATATATCTACACAGAATAGATAGCTCTCTCTCTCTCTGTGTAGATAGACATATCTCTATGCTGTCTGCTGAAAAACTATTGAAAAACTAAATCAGTGCCAAAATCTGCACCAAAAACTAAATAAAAAATCCTGCGTTTTGTGAAAAATACTGTTCAAATACTCGTCGGACTAAGCGGTTTAAGGATTCAGAATCTGACGAGTTTTTTATCCTTTGTCGTGTGGACGCAACATCCACGATAAAATACTCGGCAGATTCTAATCAGAATCCAACAAGTATTTTACCCTCGGTTTTAGTTTTTTGGACCAGTTTCTGTCCCAGTTTTTTGCCGCGGTTTTTGGATTTCGGCCGACCCATTCAATTGAACAGTACTAAAATCCATTGCTTTCAAGTGAAATATGGCGGATTATAGAACATGTTCGAAGTTTTTTTTACCTGATTTTGAAACCTGACCTCAGAAAATCTGAGCTGTGTAGACTACAGTTTGGTTTTTCTATTGAGGTCTATGGAGAGGATTTACAGTTGGATTTTTGCAGATTCTAAATACCGAATCCACTTAAAAATCTGACAGTAAATCACTGCCGTGTGGACACAGCCTTACACTAGCACCCATCTGCCCACCGAGCAGGAGCCACTATTTCACAGTTTCTCTGTGACTGGAAGTTTCTCCAGAAACAAGACTGGTCTTGTATTATTTTTTTTCCTAAAATCCAGGTGTGCTAAGCATTGGAAGGCTATGCTGACATTGATCTTTCCTTTTCTTAAAGGAGTTGTCTCCCTTCAGAGTTTCCGAGAATGCATGAATGAAATACTCTGCCACTTCCTGGTTCAGACTGACTCATTTGCATAAGCTCCATGCTTGTACAGCTCTGTGCCCTGCTGTGCTTTCAGATGCTAATTAGATCAGATTAGCTTCTCAAACTACTAACAGGACTTCTTATCTGATCCCCAAAACAAAAGCCCTAATTACAGTTCTGTTTATTTTACATAAATCAAGCTTTTTCCTGCTGAGCAGCACAGGACACTGCTGTGACCTGTGTGATGACATCACTCACTGTTATCTCATTGAACAAACAGTAGGGGGAGAATTGTTTACAGGTCATTACTGAGGGAACTGAAATAGCCAGGGAGGTCATAAATTCACTTGTATCTCCTTAGGGAAAACAGAGGAACAATGCAATATATTTGGAAAATGTCTTTATTTTGTGTTCCCTACAATTTGAAAGCTATTCTTTGTAGCGAGACAACCCCTTTAAAGTGAGATGGTCTCTCGTACCCTCGCAGGAACCTTTAAAACAAACGTCCAGGTGCAGGAGTGCAGGACATAGGTTTTAACCCATTAACGACCGCCCGCCGACTTTAGACGTCGACCGGTGCGGGTCGTTCATCTTTAGACTTCGCTGCAGACATTGGGGTTTGCGGCGCCCGTCGCCGCAATTGTGCTGAGATCGGGACTGTACTACACAGCCCCGATCCTAGAGCATGTCCTGCGAGCACCGGGGAGCAGCGGAAACCTCTGCAACCCGGAGCTTTAACCCTTTGATTGCGGCGGTGCATTATCGCAGCGCAATCAAAGGGTTCTCCTGCTCTGTCGGGTGATCGGAACACCCGGTGACCCGACAGAGCCCGGGGAACGGCTGCACAGTCAGCCCTGGGGACCTAGAGCTGTCTGTGTACTAAGCCAGTGACTAGGACACACTTTGTGCTATCCTAATCACTGCCTGTGTCAGACTGACACAGATTAGAATGTATTAACATATATGAATATGCTAATAGATTACTAAGTGTAAAAAAAAAAAAAAAAAAATGTTAAACATTTCTCCCTTAATGTGATTAAAAAAAAAAAAATAAGAAGTTTAAAAAAAACTGTAAAAAAATAAAAAAATAAAAAGAAATATTTAATAAAAAATAATTGTGCATAAATTACACGCACGAAAAAACCTACACATATTTGGTATCCACACGACCGTAATAACCTGTAGAATTAATCTAACAAGTTATTAAGTGTGAAATGTGAATGGTATAAAAAAATAAAATAAAAAATACTGCAATTATTTATAAGTGAACTTAAACTATTCCCCCATAAAGTACTACTTGTCTCGAATAAAACGAGGCCTCATACAACTGCGTCATTGAAAAAATAAAAAAGTTACAACTGTTGAAACGCAAGGAGGCAAACACTAAAAAAAATTTCTGGTCTAACTACTTTTCAGGCGTTCGGCTGCTCAGCGTTCCCGGCTATAACTAAGGCTTATTTTTTGTGACTAGGGCCTATTTTTGGAGTAGTGCTTATATTTCAAGCCCTCTCCAAAAACCCTGAAAATTCCAGCTAGGGCTTAATATCAGGGTAGGTGTGACGGTGTATGCCGCGGCCGCTGACTGGGTCCGCGGTCGTGCTCGTTCCTCTGCTGCAGGCCCTGTATTCTTACCTGCCCCGGCTCCTGTCTCCGCTGCGGTGGCGTGCGCCGGCAGCATCTACTCACTGGCCCTCGCTCCTGCTCGCTCTGGCTGCCACGCTGTGTGTGCGCGCCCCCTAGGGCGCGGGCGCGGCAGTGCAGGAGTATTTAAAGAGACAGTGTTCCTGTTTCCTGCCCTGTGACCTCTGCCTTCATAAGGAACTTCCTCCCTGTGCTCCTGCTCAGTTCGTTGGTGTCCATCCCTTGAGCTAGGTCTCTGCTTGCTGTGCTCCTGTTGTTTAACCCTCGAGTTTCTAGTGAACTTTTGCATTTAACCCTGCGCTGTCCAGCGCATCCGTTTTCCCTGCTGTTTCCTGACGTACTGTTTTCCTGTTACCGCCTGCTGATTCCTGCTGCTGTAACCTCTGTTACCTGTCTGGGACTCTGTCACCTGACTACAGCTACACCATCCGTTTACCCGTCACCGGTGTCCTGTTTCACACTTTGGCTACACACCGTGAGTGTTACCATCTGCGCCCTCGGTGGGCCCTGAGGATCCGCCATACCCAGATGTTTCTAGCCTCCTCGGTTAGAAAACGCGACAGTAGGGCTTATTTTTGGAGTAACACAGTAGGAGTGTTTAAAGGCTAGACACTTTTGCAAACATTTTGCACATGAATGTGTCATCAGAAAAACACCTATTGTTTAACTCATGTTTTTTACATTAAACAAATTTTTTTATAAAGAATTTTTGGCTATTTTTTTTTTTTTTTAATTTTCATATCATTATTAATATTTACAATCCAGTGAAATAAAGTTTCATTATAAAGATGTCAACTTCATTTAAAGGGATTGTCAAGAGAAATATATACTATATATATCGTGATGGCTGCCAAAAATAGCAGAGAGGGCTAAGTCAGATACAGGAAAAGAACTGTATACTGCACAGTACAGCTTAATGCACATGGGGCATATTTGCAGCGGATTTTAGGGCAGATTTTTCTACACTGGTCCTTAAAGGGGTTGTCTCACTACATTGATTCATCTTACCTCTGTCCTGTTTTCTTGGTTTCATTTTGAATTCAGAGGCGTGATTACTGGCTTCCACCAGGCTGCAGTAGGAGCCAGGTCTGTAGCTATAGCAACCAGTGCTGGCAGCCTATTAGGATAGGTCAAACAGGTCTGTAGCTATAGCGACCTGAGGAGCTGATGCAACCCATACAAGAAGGGATATCTCAGGATAGGCAGGACACTGTTAATGGACACATATTGCAAAGTGACTTGTTTTTGCAAGATCTTTAACATAAAAAGCAAACCTTGTAGTGAGACAACCCCTTTAAAGGAGTTGTATCATTTCATTAAATGGTATTCAGAATAAGGGGACAGTGAAAACAAGTAACTTTGCAATTGGATGTAATTAGCAAAGCTGTCTTGTATTCACAGTTTTCCTTATCTTCTGTTTCTGTTTACACTGATCTCCAGTCCTGGTCGGATCCCTCCTCCTTGCATTTCATTAGCTGAGAGCTCATTTACATTCTGTTCAGCCCCTGGTCGTTTTCACGGAGCTTGCATTCCTGCCTTTCACTCAAAGTAAGGGACCGGCACATTTTCACTCTGCACAGCCAGAAGAAACAGAATTGCACTGCAGGGCTTCTACAATCAGGAAACAGCACAATTGTGTGACGATCCCTGCCTGACTCAGAGTTAGGGGCCGTAGCAATTTCTCTCTGCACACCCAGCAGAAACAGACTGCAGCAGATTCTACAATCAGAAAACAGCACAGTTGTGTCTCGGTGCCTAAGGGCATGTCCCCACGGCACGGATTTTCAACCGGTTTTTAAGCCGGTTTGCGATTTTGTAGACCGCCTGAAAAACCGGCTGAAAATGAGCACAGTTGTGCTCTGTGGAAAACCCATGCAGCAGTCCCCACTGCACGGGTTTTCCGTCGGGCGGTTCTGCCGCCGGCGGTCTGGCGGCAAAACATTGATCAAGCACCATCTTCCGTCCGGTTTTCGGACGGAATATGTGCTACTCACTGGGAGGGGGGAGGGCACTTCTCCGCTCATCACGGAGAAAACCCGCCCCCCCCCCCCGCGGCCGTGGGGACGGGCGTAAAACAGGACAAATAACGGCCGGTATTTGTCCTATGCCGTGGGGATGCGCCCTAACTCTCCTGCATAGAAGGGAGATCTGTGCAGTTCATAGAAAGCAGTATTCAACTGTAACAAATCTCCAGCTGTGAGAGAAGAGATCAGTGCTCAGTCTAGATTGAATGCAGCCTGTAGTATGTATACAGCTCTTATAAATAAGACTGATAGAGAGAGACACAGTGACATGTGGACTCAGAGAGGGAGGGGGGGGGGGGAGTTCGGAGCCAGCATGAACAGTGAGGGGGGGGGTGGTGTCCGCCAGCTGGGAGGGGAAGAAACACCCCTGCATTTCTAGAGTTGAGAAGCTGAGAGCAGTGTGAATCAGCCAAACTAAGGAAGCGATACATCCCCTTTCAGTATGAAAACTGTCTAGCAGTAAGATTGTCCTTGTTGCCCATAGTAACCAATCAGAGCCCATAGTAACCAATCAGAGCTCAACTTTCATTACATATAGTGCTCTGGAAACATGAACACTGAGCGCGTGTGGTTGCTATGGGCTCTGATTGGTTGCTATGGGCAACAAGGACAATCTTACTGCTAGACAGTGTTCTTATATAAGGCCCCTGGGGTTGGCTTGCAAATACTGATGTAAAATACTGACCAAAATACTGCTGTGTGAACAGGGCCTAATGGCTGTCTATGCCGGGCATTGGCCTCCGTCAGACCTATACGTCGGGGATATGCGACTCACATGTGAGTGTAAAATCTGAATGGATACATTACAGCCCTGCTCAGCAATAGCTCAGTGGGTAGGTTCACAGATCCGTTTTTGGATCCGCTTTTCTGACCCAAAATGGACCCAAAAATTTTGAATGTCTGCGATTTGAAAAAAAAGGGACCAAAAACGCATTTACAGATGTGTTTTGGGATACATTTTTTGGATGCAGTTTTCAATGCGTTTTTTATGTAAAAAACGGATCCAACAAGCAATGTGAACATACCCAGTTATGCTCACACGGCGTCTTGGGTCCGCTTTTGTGATGCGTCTGAACGGACCCAGACACGCATCTAACAATGACCAATTGTGAACACTGTCGGCAATGTGAAACACGTATCGGTGTTCACACGAGTGATCGCTGATGCGTGTTTGCATCCCATCTGTCCAATCCGTCTTTCGGATCCATTCCAAGAATTGACATGTTATTTCTTGGAGCGGATCCGAAAGACGGATCGGACAGACGCGATGCAAACACGTATGGGTGATGTGAACATACAGGTCACCCAGCGACGCATGCCACCACATACTTGGCAGTATACAAGAGATACAGTACAGCCCTGTACACAGCTGCTGCATCATGGCTCTGTATAATGTGTAGGTCGCATAGATCAGTTATAGATCAGCCATAGGCCTGAAAGCGGACGTTTTTTCCAGGGCTGTGGAGACGGAGTCATGGAGTCGGTGGCTATTTTGCAAGAGTCTGAGTCGTCATAAAAGGGGCCGACTCCAACTCCCAAAATATATAATTAGCTGTTCCAGTTAGTTTGATGCAGTGCACAGAGCAAGAGGAATGGGGTCCGGCCAGTGCTACTGCTCCCATATCTTCAGCCTCATCACACGAGGAGTGTAAGTGATGACATGGAGCAGGCAAAGCGCTGCCCCAGGGGAAAAGATTCCGTTCCCATAGCAAACAGATTTCAGCAAAATTTTTCACTTGCTTTCAAAGAAGAAGATGATCAACCATTCATCAAAACTGACTGTGGCTGAGACAATTCCTTTATACCCTGACATTGTTAGAGATTTTGCCCCCAACCCAAGTAAGTGTAGAGAGGCCATTCTCTAGCCTGGAAATAATGAGATTAGATGTGAGGTCATGTGTGCGGGATCTGATGGAGGCGATACTATTTCTCAGAACAAATTCAGAGACTCCACAAATGTTCCTGCAGGGTTTTACATATTTACAATTTTTTTGTGTTCTAAAGTCATATCCAATAAATATATTTTACACTGACAAGCAAAATGGTAACAATGGTTTGAACTTGTGACTTTCAGGCTCCATATCTCACCAGCTTTGAACATGAGGCTACTGTAATTTTATAGACAGTCATCTTACCTATCTTCAGGGGCATAACTACCGGGGTAGCAGACGTAGCAACTGCCAAGGGGCCCGGTCGCTTGGGGGCCCGCGCCCCGGGGCAGCTGCTATCACGTCTGCTACCCCGGTAATGCGGCGGGTTCACTGCAGTGGGTGCAGAGCTGCGGTGCCCGACGCTTCCTACCTCTGAACGCCCGGGCCCTCCGGCCCGAGCGTTTAGGACAGCACTGCCCGGAGATAGCAGAGTGGAACGCTGCCGCTCTGCTACTTCCCCTGCCGGCTCTCTGTGATCATGTGGGCGGCGCGGTGACGTCACATCACCACGCCACCCGCGCTGAGCAGAGAGGCTGCAGCGCGGCGCATCGGGGGAGCGTGGACCGAGGTAGGTAAACTATTTCTTATTTTACCTGCCTTGCCTGCCTATCTAAAGCCCCCCAAGCCTGCCTATCTAAAGCCCCCCTAAGCCTGCCTATCTAAAGCCCCCCAAGCCTGCCTATCTAAAGCCCCCTAAGCCTGCCTATCTAAAGCCCCCCTAAGCCTGCCTATCTAAAGCCCCCCTAAGCCTGCCTATCTAAAGCCCCCTAAGCCTGCCTATCTAAGCCCCCCCTAAGCCTGCCTATATAGCCCCCCAAGCCTGCCTATATAAAGCCCCCCAAGCCTGCCTATATAGGCTCTAAGCCGCCATAAAGCCTCCATTTAAGCCCCCTAAGCCTGCCTATATCCCAAGCCCCCTAATCCTGCCTACTAAGCCCCCTGAAGCCTGCCTATCTCTATAAGGGCCCCCTAGCTGCTACTAAACCCCCAACCTGACTATTAAAGGGCCCCCTAAGTTGCTACTAAACCCCTAACCTCTATTATAGTGCCCCTATAGCTCCTAAACCCTGCCCCACTTAAGGGCCTATATACCTAAACCCTGCCTACCTATAGCCCCACCCAACCTACCTTATCTACCTATATGGCTGCCTATAGCACCTTAAACCTGCCTGCCTATATGGGGCCTATTTGCTACCTAAACCTGACCCTTATCTGGGGCCTCCTATAGCCTATCTAAACCCTGCCTCCACTAAATGGACCCCATCACTAGCCAGTGTCATGTATGGCAAGCTCTAAAAGTAAGGACCTTATAGCAAGGTGGTGGTCTGAAATCTGCAAGGGACAAAGTGAGGACAGTCATATCATTTTTTTTATTTTATTTTAAAGCGCCATTGATTCCAGGGCGCTGTACATTCGAGGGGGTTACATACATAAACATAAGTCAAACGAGTACAGTGATAAGGGATGAATGACAATTGGCACGACAAAGGAAGAGAGGACCCTACCCGCGAGGGCTTACAATCTACAAGGAGGGGGAAAGAGACAGAAGGTGAGGGGCAGACATGGTTGTGGGGTGGTATAGGGGCAGCAGGGTTATTGAAGGTTATAGGCAAGCCTGAAGAAATGGGTTTTCAGGTTGCTTTTGAAGCTGGTGAAAGTGGAGGAGGGGTCTTGTTTTTGGGGGCAGTGATTTCCAGAGGGGGGGGTTGAAGACGGGGAAAGCCCTTGGAGAGGGTTGGGTGTGAGGACTGAAAAGGGGAGAGCAAGGAGGGGGCCCTGTGAGGAGCAGAGGTTGCGTGAGGGGAAATCGGGAAAATTTTAAGGGGCAGAGTGTATGGGGGGAGAGGTCAGGGAGAGCCTTGTAGGTAATGGTTAGTACCCTTTGAAATAAATTTCGCTGAGAAAATTAGGTGGGGCCAGTGAAGGGTTGGGGAAGAGGGGAGAGGAAAGAGGAGTCGGGGGAAAGAGGTGGATAAGACGGGAAACAGATTTAAAGGAGGGGTTTGGGAGGGGAGGGGAGGGGGCTGGGCGGGGGAGGCCACAGAGAAGGGAAATTTTGGGCAGTAGTCTAGGGGGGAAAAATGACAGGGTTTTGGGACCAGCAATTTTTGTAGTGCCTGGTTTGAGGAATGAGCGGATGCGGGAGATTTGTTTTCAGGTGGAGGGGGGAGGAAGGGGTGGGGTTTTTGGATGTGTGGTTTGAAAAAAATAAAAGCGGAGTCGAGGATTACCCCAAGGGCGGGGATTTCGGAACAGGGAGAGATAAGCCGTTGACTGAGAATAGAGAAAAATCGGGGGCGGGGTGAGTTGGGGACGGGAAAAAATAAAGAATTCGTTTTCCCCCCCACATTTTTTTTTTAGGAGCCCTGAAAATTTTTAAAAAGGGTAACCAGTTTTGGGATAAAGGGGCCTATTCCTTTTTCCGAAAAAAAGGGTAAAAGTCAATGACTCTTTTCATAAAAAACGTCCCCTGTGATTTCCAAGGAAACTGAAACTTAATCCTTTTATGTCTACGGGCCCTGTGTACACGGGTTTGTTACCCTAAAATTGGTTTCACTGATGGGGTTATAAAACAGTCTGCGAGCCTGTGTACACTGGTTTTTTCCATTTTTGGTCACTTTTAGGGTGGTTTATACACCCTGCGGGCCCCAGGTTTTCCCACTGTGTCCTTACCAAAAAATTGGTAACTGTAGGGGGTTATATACAGTCGCAGAGCCTGTTTTTCACTGGTGCCCTTCCAAATTATGGTCACAAAAAAGGGTTGGTTTATAACTGTCGCAGACCCGGGTTTTCCGGTGTTTTCCAAATATTTTTTCACTGTTGGGGGTTATTACAGTCTGCAGACCCTGTTTTTACATTGGGGGTCTCCCAATTAGGGTTTTAAACTGAATGGTGGTTATTTCGTCTGCAGAAGCCTGTGAAACACTGTTTTTCCCAAATATATGGCCCTGAATGGGGGTTATATACAGTCTGCAGATTGTGGTACACGGGTTGTCTCCCCACTTTAGGCCCACTATATGGTGGACTATTGGCCCTTTGTGTACTGATCAGTAATAGTTTTGGGGGAAAATTAAATTCAGTCACTTTGTGGGGGTAATTTGTGGCCCAAGGGTTTGGCGGTAAAAAATCGGTCCATATGTAGTAGGGCTTTTGGAAAATTTTTGGTTTTGGTTTTGGGGGGATTTTTTTGGGTAGCATTATGATGGTGAGTTTTAAAGGTTTGGGGTATTTACCCTTGTATTAACTAACAGCATGTCCCTGGGTTTAAAAGTTCGTGGTCAGGGGGTGGGGGAAGGGGAGGGAGTAAGGGGAGGGGGAGGGGGCCCCATCCAAAAAATTTTTCTTTTTGGGGGCCCCTTTCCCTTCCCCTTGTTACGCCCCCGGGGTATCTTATTTCAAAATTTGAATTGGGAAGAATTTTGCAACCCGCTTAGTTTGCGATTTTTTTCCTGTAACTGCATTGTTACTGTTTTCCTCCTAAAAAAAAATGTAAAATTTTTATCATTTTGTTTTGTATTTGGGAAAACCCCCTTTGGCTTTCCGCTCTGCCCGGGAAAACCCTTTTGGGCCCCTGAATCAGAAAACAAGCAAAATCTTGACCAAAAATCTATCCCCGGTTTTTTCTACCAATTTTCCCCAAAGTTGGTGCCCGGGCTTGGACTTGGGGTACAATAACAGTTTTTCTTCAAACTCTACCAAAAAGTGTTCAAAAGATTCAAAAAATTGTTTTCCCCTTTTTTTTTTGTCAGTGTCTGGTTTTTCCCAAAAATAAGCTTGAAAATTAAAATTTTAAACAAAAATGTGAAAACACCGGGTTTTCCATTTTAATTTCATTAAAAAAATCACAAACAAGCGCCTTGGGTTTAGGGAGTTGGGAGCCCGGAGTCGGGGGGTTTGGGAAATCGAGGGTCTGAGTTGGGGCTTTTTGGTTGCCGCCCCCCAGCCCCGGTTTTTTTTCAGGGCAGGCTTTTTTCACGCTTTGTGGGGAAAAAACCCCCGGTTCCCCGGGCCCCTTTTTTCCCGACGTCGCCCCTATAAAAAATAGTGTATGTGAAGGGCGGGAGGAAAACAGAAGCGCCGGCGTGTTTTACAGCATTTTTGTATAAAACCCCCGCTGCCGGGAAAAACGGGCAGAGAAAAGACGAGCTGGGGGGACAGACTTTCCCTTTCCTTTTTGCCGTCTAGGGGCGAGGAACGATCGTAACCGGGGCGCTTTTAAAAACGAAAAACGACGAGTTTCGATCGTTTTCCTGTGCAAATGTAGACACAGCCTTGAAAAAGGAAAAAAATTTTTGCGATTTTAAAAGAAAAATGGAAAATTTTACATTTTTCAACTGCGCAATTTTTAGATTTATTTCCCTAAAGCTACCTCAGGAGAGGGCGTCAGCAACATACAGACAAGGAGTCAGCCCAGCAGAGATTGGAGGAGCTGTCTGTCATCTGTCAGGACAGCTACAAGCGAATGTCACCTGAGTAAACATAATCAGAACCACTTGAAGTCACAGAGGACGCACTGAGACTCGTAGTACTACGTTACCAAGGTTACCATAGGATCGAAAAGGCCCATAACACTGAGGCGAGATATCAAATTTGGGCCCTCCCGGGGCCTCCCCAGGGCATCCGAAAGGACAAATGGCGCGCTAGGGTTCTCGGCCTCAACGGAGAGAAGGGAATGAAGCTAGATCCGGTTACCAAGGCGACCAGACCATCCTAGTACATTCCGTACAGCGCATGCGCTCTACCTAGATGCTCACGCATGCGGGATAGAGGCTTTAACACGCACGCGTGGTAAAACCTGGCTTATCCTGGGTAGTGCGCAACACAATCCGTACGGCGTGTTTCGCTCCCGTCCCAGATTTCCCCAAAGGGACCGGGGTAGAGGTTTTCGCGCAAAGCGTTGGGGGAAGCATGGCGTGTTCTAGGTAGTGCGTGGCACATCCCCCTTTGGCGCAAGCGCTTTTGTCTAGTTGCGCAAGGGGACCGGCGAAAAGGCCCCTTTTTGCGCACCGGGGCCCGGGGTTTTGCCTGGCTCGGTTTTTGCGCAGTGGGAGGAATACTGTGGCAGTGGTTGTCACCCACGTTTATGGCAGCTCCAAACTTGTTCTTCTTATGAGAATGACAGTTGCTAAACATGGGTTTTACCACTTTCAGTAGTTATATGGGAATTATCAATACACAGAATTACCCAACTAGACATCAATAGTCAAAAAATACTATGAGAGATAATTGTATTTTAATTTATGTTTTTCTTATTTTAGGTTTTTTGAAAAATGTGTGCGTATCTGGCACAGTCCGTTTTTTGTGCAAATCTCTGGGAAAACGTTTCTAAGGCCCAAAAGTCCCAAAGGGGACCCGGGGGGACTGAAAGGGGTTTTCTATGGCATGGGTTTTGTTTATTATGAAAGCGGCCCCCCCAAATAGGGGAACCCGATTGGGGGATGAAAATTTTTGGGGGAAAAAAACCATTAAATTTTTCAAAATTTCTTTTAAAGGGTGGATTCCCAAAACTTTCAATTTTTCCCAAAAAAAGGCCTTTTTGTTTGCAATAAAAAAAAGCCGCGTCAATGTTATCTGTGGGGCATTTGGGTATGTTCCCCACGTCCCTTTCCCTCGCAATTACACCGGGTGTTTTGGGGGCTTGCCCCGTTTCTCCCGCGATCCAGGGGGGGCGGCAGACCGCCCCGCCCAAGACAGTAAGTTTCCGGGGAATTAAAATTTCAGGGCAATTTTTCTCCCCGCCCCGTACATACGATTTGTATTTTAAAGACGGGGAAAGGGGGCGTTTAATTCCCTTGTTCTCTTTTTAAAAACTTTTTTTTTGGGGGGGGGGGGGGGGGCCATAAAGATTGGGGGGGCATTTCGCTTGTATTTAAAAGCGCAGTACGCTCTCAAAACTGGGAAATGGCCCAAAAAAAAGCCGGGGAAAATACCAAAAGGGATTACGGGTGCGGGGTGTTTTTAGGGCCCCTTGCCCCAAAAATTTTGGGGGGTTTTTTTTTTTAAGTTCCCCCCTCCCAATATGGGGAAAAAAAAAATGCCAGGGCACATTTCTGAAAAAAAAACCACTCAAAAATTTAAAAAGGTGTTTTTTTTTTTACAAGCGAGGTTAAAAAACGCAAAAAAAAAATAAAGTTGTAAAGAGCCTAGGGGCGGCTTCTCGCATAGCATTTTAAGAAAAAGCGAGTTCTTTTGCAGCATTTGTTGCAGCCTTTTTTTGCCCCAAACACTGCAGCCAATTGCTGGAAGTCACCAGAGAGGTGTTAAATTTAAGTGTGGAAAAAAATTAAATTTTGTTTTTTTTAGGGGCATTTTTTTTTTACTCCCTTTCTTGGGCCCTTTTTTTGAGTCCATGGCTTTATCTTTTAGTGTTTTTTTGGGTAGTTTTACCATTAGCTTTTTTAGGACGATTCACATGTAGCTTGCAGGAGCCTTGCAATTGGGGAAATGGATTTTAGCCCAAATCGTTTGGTCCATCAGCAGACAGCTGTTTTTGGGGGGTTTTTTCCCCCATTCATTTAAAACGTAGAAAAATTTCTGGTTGCTGGGGGTGAGGGCTCAAATCCCTTTTTACCCTTTTCAAGGCTCCCCGCTAGCTACTTTTAAATTTTTTAACTACATCCAATACGTGCGCTTTGGAGCTCCTCCCGCTCTTTTATAATCCCTTTTCTTTTTTGGGAAAACAGTGGGGGTCTGAAAAAGGGGCTTTAAAACCTCACAAACCAAAACCAATTTTTTGGGGCTCTCCCCCCAAGGGGGATTTTTTTTTTCCCCTTTATATCCAATCTCCCATAGCCAACCATTTTGTACTATCTGCACTGATGATGGGGCAAATACCCAAAAACAGGGGTCTGCCGATGGGGCCTAACTAGTTTGGCTCAAAACCCTTTTTTACAAAAACAAGGCTTTTGCGAGCCCAAAATGTGAATTGGGGATTACTACAATCCAATAGGATTTCACTGTGGAGGTCCTCCAAACTCTTTTTTCCCAAAAAGCCTTTTTCCCTTTTTTCAAAAAAAAATCAGTGGGGGGTCTGAAAAGGGGTTTTAAAACCTCACACCAAAAAAAATTTTTTGGTGGCTTTTCCCAAGGGGGAATTTTTTTTTTTCCCCCCTTTTGGTTTTTTAAAACTGTTTAAGGTTTTTTTAGCAGGTGTCAGGAATTTTGTTTAAAGGGGGTTTTTCCAAATTAAAAATTTTTTATAGATTTGGGCCCCTCACTCAAACTTCCAGCAAGCAGATCTTTGATGTGGATTATTTATAGGGAAGGTTCCCATGAGAGCTGGAGGGTTTAAAAATTACTACAACCAAAAGGTTTTCGCTAAAAAACTCCATTAGGGTTCCCAAAATGCTGGGTTTTTTGGGGGTAAAATCAACTATTAAAACTAAAAAAATTAAATATCTTAAAAAAAATAAGCCCGAAAAATTTTATGATCACATCTATAAACCAAAGTGGGACAGTTTAATTTCTCTTTGTGAGCACCAAAAAAAATAAAAAAAAATTCCCAGAAAATGCAGGTTTTTTTTATCCTGTCCCAAAAAAAAGGGTTTTTAAAAAGTGTTTAAAAAAATTTTTAAAGCCCCTTTAAAGGTGTTGTCTCCACTACATTAAATTCACCCTTCCTGTTTTCTTGGTTTTTTTTCCGGGGCTGCAGTAGAAGTGGGTTTTAAACTAAAAGCAACCAGTGCGGGGCGCCATCGGAGAGTTTAAAAAAGGCTGTAGTAAAGCGACCTGAGGAGCTGATGCAGCCCATACAAGAGGGGATATTGGGGAAAGGTGGGGAAAACATTTTTTTTAAACCCAAAATGCAAAGTGATTTGTTTTTGAAAAGATCTTTAAAAAAAAAGAAATTCTTGTGTAGAACCCCCCTTTTAAAAATGGTGACTAAAAATCACAAAAAACAAAAGGGTCATGTAGGGAAAAACTGTTTTGATCCACGCCTTTCTTTGTTGCCCATAGAAAACCAATCAGAGCTCTCCTTAATTTTCATATAGTGCTTGAAAAATGAAAGCGGGGTTGATTGGTTGCTAGGGGGGCAACGGGGAAAAGTCTTAGACCTTACGTTTTTATTCTTTTGGGGCCCCTAAGGTTTATAAAGGGTTTCAAAAAGGAAAAATAAAAATGTTATGAATTTTTAAATGCCTCAAAATTAAAAAAAATTATAAGGAAGAAAAACTGTTTTCACTGTGCATAATCAGAGAAACATAAAATAAACACTATAAAAAATTGGGGTTCGGTAAAAACTTTTTGCCCCGCAGGGTAAAGTTGTTTTGTTATAAAAAGAACCCGTGAATTTCCATGGGAAAAAAAAAAACCAAAAAAAAATGTGAAAAGGGGGTTTTTTTTTCCACCTTCCAAAAAATTAATGGTGTTGTCTGGGTTTACCCTTTGAGTATGTTCACCTGATTATATTGCAGGTTTATAGTGGGTTTTTTTTTACTGTACAACCTGTTATGCCCAAAAGCTTTGGGGGAAAACGGGGCCCGCCCTTTCCTCTGAAGCGCTTGCACTGACTGTCAGTTCTTTCCCCGGGCGTGTATTGTGTGCTTAGGGAAAGAACAGGTAATCATAGCTCTCAACAAGGCCCGGGAATTTTCGGCCCCTTTTCTTCAGGTGTAAATTTATGCGAATTTCATGCCGAAATTTGGACTGAAATTATGTGTGTGAAAAGTTCCCCTTTTTGTTTTTGTGCTTTCTGCTGTCACAAAACAAAAAACCCCACTCCACCTTCATCCGTGATGCCCCTTTTCGTTGCATTGTTTTTTATTTGGTTTTTTTTTTTCTTCGGGAAACGTCACAGCATTTTGCTTCCTAATTGCCTGCAGCAGTCTCGTGCCACTGCCTGACGTCACAGTGTGGAAGTGAATGCCTCTGAGCTACGATGTCAGGCAGTGGCACATGACCACTTAAAGGGAACCTGTCACATAGGTTATGCCCCCCTTGCTGAGGACAGCACAAGCTAGTGTCAGACCTGCTGTTTCCTGCGCTGTGTCCCTTATTCTGTAAGATGCTGTAGTTTTAGAGCATTTACCCCTCAAATCTTATTCATGAGCAGGTGTTAGCTCCGCCCACCAAAGGCTAGCCCTGCCCACTGACAGTTATTCACATGTTTCTACCTATTCAAAGTAACAGGTTTATCAGTTGAAGTGGGCGGGGCTAGCCTCCGATTGGCTGGGTTTGAAAAAATCTGACTCTTTGAAGGACTCTTCAAATGACTCTTCTGGCTGAAAACTGTAGATTTGAGCATTAAATACACGAAAATGACAGCATCTTACAGAATAAGGGACACAGTGCTGGGAACAGCAGGTCTGACACTAGCTTGTGCTGTCCTCAGCAAGGGGGGTATCATCTATGTGACAGGTTCTCTTTAAGCTTCCTGACAATCTGATTGCCAACAGCAGAGGTAGACAGAAGATTTGGGGAAAGGTGAGTGTGTTTTTTTTTTCTCATTTTGTAACATCAACAACACTGATTTATTATAAAACGTAGACCCAGCCAACCCCTATTAGGGTGCTTTCACACGGTGCGGTTTTGGTGCGTTTTTTTGGATGCGTTTTTTGTGCAACAATGTATATCATTAATTGCTGTACCTTCCTCCACAAAAACCGCATCCAAAAAAACGCACCAAAACCGCACCGTGTGAAAGCACCCTTAGGCCGTGTTCACACGGCTTATTCCCGACGGATTTGTGAGCGCAATCCGGCTCACAAATCCGCCGTGAATAAGGGGCGGGACGGGGGCGGGGCCGGAGCACGGCGGGGGCGCCGCTCCCGGCCCCATAGACAATGCATTGTTTACGGCGTGTATTGCGCCTGGATAATGTACATGTCACTTTCTCCCCCCACGGCGGATTCGCCGAGCGGGGAGGAGCGACGGAATCCCTGTTCTCTATGAGAGCAGTGGATTACCGTAATGACAGGGACGGATTGGCGCCGTACTGCAGCGCAAATCCGGCGCGCAGTACGGCGCCAATCCGCGGCAAAATAAGCCATGTGAACGAGGCCTTATAGAAAAGAAAAGAATACAACTCGTTCCGTGAAAAAAACAAATCTTCATTTTATTGACACCTGTGTCAATAAAAAATTTAAAAAAAGGTTTTGATTTTCAACATTTGAAGGTGAAAAGCCAAAAAGAATTGCTTACTGATAGCTGCCGTAATGTTCTGCAATAGATCATTGTATATGAAAGGCTTTGAAGCACAGAAATTTGGGCCTTTTTAGAATAAAAGCGAGACTGCTTAATACTAACTAAGCGTATTTGCTGCAAAGTGACAATGGTGAAACCTAACAGAATCATGACTGACATTTCCGAGCCTCTGGGTTTCTGAATTAATAATCAACAGTAGAGACCAGTAATGGCGAAACCTTTTGAGCTCAATATGTCATAATTCATAAAAAACCTAGCTTTACTCAGATGCCGTGTCACCTCTAGAAATAGCCATAATTTTTTTTTTTTTTTTTTAAACAATGATTTTTATTGAGAAGAAAGATATCATCCTTTACAAACAATCACATCGCAATATATAGATAAAACTTCACTATGTAACAGTTAAATGCTCTGTTAACACTTAAACTTCTCCATTTAATTATAATAACATCCATAAAAGATAAGCCAAGCCAAACTTAAATAATCCCTATAAAGCCCCTCCCCAACCACCCACCAGCAACCCCGGAAATGGAAAAATCTATCACCAAAAATTTTTATGAAACCACCCTTTCCTCATCAAGGAATAATCAAATAAGATCACCTACCCAGTGTGGGAATTCCTCTCTTGTAACCTTTCTTCCCTATCTTAGACAACCTATACGTTCCCTAGTCATGTATCATCTCCTACCTCTAGTCTGCCCAAGGACCCAGCCAACTTTTCCCTGAGGTAGTAATCAGAAGTGCGAAAGTGATCCATCAGCGCCCCTACCTCTTCATCTGAAAAAGTTTTAACTATTAAAACACTTCCACTTTTTAAAGAACTTCTCAGATAAAGAGCTCTTATTTGTTTCCGCCTCAATCCTATCCATGGTTAGCAATCTCTTGATCAAAAGGATAGCATCATTCTTTGTCGGGACACTCTCCTCCAACCAATGTCTTAGGATACACTTCTTAGCAACCATAAATATGTGTGCCCCCTTGTGATTTAATAAGGCAGGAGTCTCTCCCGTCCTGTTGTCCCTTACAAGGATATAATGGAAGATCGTGCTTATAGGATCACTCCGCACCTCCACATTCCACACCTCTCTAATCAGCAAAAGAATTTCATCCCAATATGTCTTTAGCTTTGGGCAATGCCAGATACCATGTAACAGATCTGCCTTCTGTAGCTTACATTTGGGACATTCCCTGAGAGAGTGCGATGGGGCATTTCTTAACGGAAGATTAAACGCGTAAGTGGCTTTGTGAGCCAAGCGGAAGAACATTTCCCTCCAGTTTTCGTTAATAATAGAAGCCCTAATTTTCCCCCACCCTGCTCTGATTTTTTGCTGGATCTCGGGGTCTCTCAACTCCCTTTCCCACGAACGAAAACAGGATTCCTTAATTGGTGCTAGCACTCTGTCACATAATCTCCTGTAAATCATGGACAGGGAACCACAGCGATCCTGACCCTTTACCAGATCATCAAATATGCCTGGCGTCTCTGCTGCCGCTAAATTTTTAAATCTAGACTTACAAAAGGCCATCACTTGCCAGAATTGGAAGACTTGTCCACCCCGAAACCGTATTTCTCTTTCATTTCTTGCCACGTCATGAACCTATTATCCTGCTCATTGATTAGGTCTCCTATCGATCTTATATTTTTACTTCTCCATTCTTTGAAAAACTTATTTTCCTTTCCTGACGGAAATGTGGGCAATTCCCAGATGGGAGCATATTTTGAGAGATGCACCGGCAAAGTGAACAGCTTCCTGACATGCTTCCATGTGGCAATAGTGTCTCTGAGAACCACACTCCGTTTAACATGCGGGGGAAGATCCCTAACCGGCGTATGTAAGAGCGCAACTAGGTTCTCTGGGCAAGCCAGCTGCCGTTCAAGGTGTAAGTTAGAGAAACTATTGCTCTCGTTTAGCCAGTCCCTCACATGGCGCACCAACGCCGCTAAATTATACATTCTAATGTTGGGTAGGTTCAAACCCCCGTCCAACTTGGACAAACTAAGCTTTTTATAGGAAATCCTAGGCCTCTTGGAATTCTACAAAAATTTTACTAATGCGGATTGTAACCTGTTTACATCCGTATGTTTCAGAAGAATTGGCAAATTTTGCAAGGGATACAACAGACGTGCAAAGCTTATCATTTTTATCAGCTGCGCCCTACCAAATAATGATAACGGTAATGTACTCCACCTTTTCAACTCTCCTAGTATTTTATCTATCAAGGGCCTATAGTTCAGTTGATATAAATAAGAGTTCTTTCTTCCTATTCTTATCCCCAAATATGTCAAGGAGGAAGAGACCACCTGAACCTCCTCTCTTAACTGTACCCCTTCTCCATGGTCCCCTAAAAAAAGCAGCTGACTTTTAGATATGTTGATTTTATACCCACTAAGGGGTCCCACTTGATTCAGAAATGCAATTACCTTACCCAGATGATCCTTTGGTGAATTCAGGAAAAGCATCATGTCATCTGCAAAGCAGCATAACTTGACCTCCTCTTTGCCAGCCATAATTTTGTATACAGTGCCCCTCATATCTTTAGTCCCAAGTACATACAGCTCAGTATAAGGCTCTCTGTATATACAACCCCCGTATCCTGAGCCCCCTGTATATACATTGCCCATTATATCCACAGCCCCCAATATATACAGCTCAGTATAAGGCTCCCTGTATATACAGCCGTCCTACTGTATATCCTCAGCCCCTAGTCTATACACTGCACCCTATATCTTCAGCCCCCTGTGTCTACAGGAGTTGCCGCAGGTAAGTGGACCTATCGCCTGCGTCACCTGGGAATTTTGTGTGTGGCTCCTTCCCCGCCGTTTGTGAGGGGGCCCTCAGCCTATAGGAGCTGGTGCAGATGTGAGTGTCCCGTCCCAAACACTGTGCAAGAGCTGGAAGTTCCAGTGTGGAGTTGAGAAGAGAGAAGCGTCTGCAGGTAATGGAGGACTGAATACATGGAGAGGTGTCTGTATGTATGACCTTTCTAAAGCCAGCGCTCCTGCTTGTCTCTACTGCCTCAGCGCTGCTCCCACGGCACTTTGGAGGCAGGAAACAGCCAACCACATCTTCACTGGCCGCCCACTGAGACTGTACATATAATAAGGAGACAGGGACCAGTGAGGGAGGAGACGCGCCTACCACTGTACCGCTCAGACAGTGAAGGCAAGTGGCAAGATGAGCTGACATCTAGCCACTTGGCTTTTATATGAACCCAGGGCCCATTAGAGGTTTCACCGACTCTCCAGTGGGCCAGTCCAAGCCTGGATTCAGAAATGGCAAAATGGTTATCACCCAAAATGTCTTGGCGTGTCACCTTTGACACGCTTGTGTCAGATTTATCATCACCGGTATAGACAGCGATGGTATAAAGATCAAAATTAAAAATCAAACCACAACTATTTTATGAATTATTTATGATTTTAATAGATTTGAAAAATGGCACAAAACAAAAACAACATCTCTACTCTCTATAAAAAATAGTGATATGTACAAATAGCAGAGGTTACATTCATGTGTACAGCGGTGTGGGTGCCTGTGTGACCGTCCTCTGTGATATGGACCGAGATAGTATAAATATAATTTATGTTTGACACACAACTGATTAGTTGTAATTGTAAAAAAATAATTAGAAGTATAAAACACATACAGTACATTGAAATCACTCTAACTAAAACTACTATTTGTGACTACGCTCTATTGCTACAGTAATGTTGTACCATTGATTTGATGAATAATATACATAATTCAGTGCCAAAAAACATAGATTCACAATACGTCTTTGAAGGGGTTATCCATTAGCGTAAAAAATACTCTTCTGGTTGGGGGGCTGGGAAAGGTTTAGAAATACAAAAAAACGGTTAATTCACTTGTGAAGACAGTGAGGCTCATTTATCAATGCAGTAGTGCCGGAATTCTGGCACAATTTGCTGCAAAAATAATGGCATACCTGCTTTATACCACATTAATTATGTGTTTTTGACAGCTCTCTAGACACTTCTGTGCCTTGCTCGACAAAAGGGTGTATCCTTGGCAAAAGGGGAGTGACGTCAAGGAAAGGGGTGTGGCTTAATTACAATGCCGTGTGCCAACAAAATATGGCCAAATTTTGTTGCATTTAGTGCCATAAAGTAAGCCAACTTAGAAGAGGTGTAAAGTTAGACGGGACCGCTGTAACATGCGACAGATTTATCAACAGTATGATAAATGTGGCGCATTGTAAGACTGTGTAGTCAAAGTTTACAGGGGGACATGTATGAAAACTGTCTAGGTGTAAGACTTTCTTTGTTGCCCACAGCAACCAATCAGAGCTCCCCTTTAGTTTAGGACCATATGAAATGAAGGGAGAGTGCTGATTGGTTGCTGGGGGCAATGAGGAAGGTCTAAGACTTAAACAGTTTTCATACATGAGGCCCACACTGACTACAGGTTTAATAGTATTGATAAATCTTGGTCATGTTAGGGTATATTCACACGATGTACTGCGGTGCATACATGAGAACTATGGATTACCGTAATTCTGGTGCGCATCTCGCCCGTATTAGAGCGCAAATGCACGCCGAAATTACGCCGTGTGAACATACCCTTACACTTCAGCCAATCACTGCAGTCTCTTCCTGAATGAACAATATGTGACTACTGATGCCAGTGACTGGCTGCAGTGTCTTGTGATGGAAGAACATGACAATATCATTAGGGGGCATGGGGAGCGATGGTAGCCTTTTTATGGAGTGGCCTTAAAAGATGAGGTAATGTTTTTTTTTTTTAAGGCAACCTGACTGGCAGTCCGTTTTTTAAACACTATCAAGCAGCCCCTTTAAGACAGACATATAGAACATCTCCTCCAAAATGATTAAACCTACATGTGCTAATGAATATCCAATAGGGTTTTACTTCTTGGGTCAGTAGTTTGCACTTCAGAGTTGCTTTGGGGATCTAAAAGTTAGAACAATATTTAGCCATCCTTCACCTGCTCCTTCTCTTTCCGTATTTTTCAGTTTTGTGTATATAATAGCTATAGCCGCACCCTACAGTCTGCTTGTCATTAGCACACAAAGGAAAGGTATTCTAGCACTTATAGAGGTTTTACCACTCACTCCATATTCGAGAGCTCCCATAGAAGTGACTGGGGAGGTCTACCGTAAGTGCTGCCCTCCTCAGTCTCATGCACGGTCAGCTTGCAGCTAGCGGCGAGCGATCTGTGCTGGAGATTTTACCTTGTGGTAAAACCCCTTTATATTGAAATGCCTGTATGACAAGAAAAGCTGTGTATAAAAGTTGCTTCCCTTAAAGTAATACTTTAGGTAAGGTTTAATGCAGGCCCTGGAAGAGGCATAGGAGAATCCCTTTGTTAAACACCACCCTCTCTAGGCATAACATAGCAAATCAGTTTTCAAGGGTTTGTTGTTTCCTGGCTTCTATTCATTTTTATGGAAAGCAAAAGTATAGCGAAAGCAACCATAAATCTAGTAAGGCATGTCAGTTCTACAATTAATTATAGTATTATGATATTGAAACCCAATTCTCATTTCACATTATGTTAGAAGTGCACATATGTGTTGGGAAAGCCCCTAACAAAGGGCCGAGACGACGGGTAGACGAAGGTAGGCGACTGCCTAGGCCTCCACTTCATCCCAGGCAGAAAAGGGGGCGCAAGGAGATATGGAGTTGGTTGAATTTTCCATGGGGGCGCTATTTGCCTTATTTGCCTTATTTGCATAGGACTGTGGTCTGCAAACTGCTGCTCTCCCGCTGTTGGAAAACTCCTATAAAGCATTTATATAATCTATATCAGTGGGTGATGGGAGTTGTAGTTTCCCAACAGCTGGAGAGCCGCAGCTTGCAGACCATTGACCTAGATCACCAGAATACCTTGTCCCAGTCCTGCCCTCACATATATGGTAAACATATCTACAGACCCCGTCAGAGGTTCCGTTCAGAGCCTTTGTTGTAGAGCCAGCGCCGGATCCATCACGATGGACACCATCAATACCTGATAGACCCGAATGTCTACAATGGGGTTAGACACCATCATGGTGTCCGCCAATTTAATGGAAAAAATAGCAGTGGATGCTACATTATTTTTTCTGTAATTCTTGATGGAATCTGCAATAGAAGCTCCGAGCGTGAACATAGCCTTACCCGACCAAGGTCAAAAGGTGTCAATTCCCCTTTTGTTTTCTTGCCTAATGGGACAGTGTAGCAGACTGCCATGTTCTGTACTATCTGTGCTAATCCTATCCCATGGAGGTATTAGTTGAACATATACTTTTGAAGCTCTTCCTGGTCAATATGTTTAAACTGAAGCATTTTATGCAGGGTGAAAAGAGCCTGATCTGTACATAAAATACCACTTTGATCTTCTGTTGGGTGATAACAGTTCAGGTGCATAAGTGAGAAAAATCTATAGCTATTATTGTCCTGGCCCTGAGATATAGACATAACATTGAGATAAAGGTACACATCAAGTACAAAGCATTTCCATGACATCACAAACAGCACTGATGAACTGACACGTTTAAGAAAATGTTTAATGGAATCCTTCAGTTTCAAGAGTAGCGCCTCTCACATTACTCCACGTTATTTTTCTGTAAAAAAAAAGAAAACCATCATAATTTTGTTGTGCATTCAGATGAACAATATAGAATTAACTTTGAATTACTGTACAGTTGAATAACTTTGCCTAAAGGCTATATCCACTTTTGCTACCAATTTCTGTGCATTGCTTCAATTATTATTATTATGTATTTAGTTTACAGCACCATTAAGGCCTGGTTCACACGGCTTATTCACGCCGTAATTGCGGGGCGGATTTCGCCCCGCAATTACGGCATGTGCTGTGCAGCGGGTGTGGGGGGGGGGGGTGGTAGCTCGTGGGCCCCATAGACATCCATCATCCATGGCGCATATCCTGCCGGGATAATGTGCATGTCACTTTCTTTTCGTATTCGCCGAGTGGGGAGGGGAGACGGAATCCATAGTTCTCTATGAGAACTTTGGATTACCGTATTGATTGGGACGGATTTCAGCCGTATTGGAGTGCAATACGGCACACAATACGGCTGAAATCCGTCCCAGAATCAGCCGTGTGAACGAGGCCTAATTCCATGCCGTTGTACAAGCCAAGGGGTTCAGGTACATAATACAATAACCCTAAGTAACACAATGATACGGAAGCAGAGAGGACCCTGCCTGTGAGAGCTTATAATCTACAATGGAGAAGTGAGCCAGAAAGTGAGGGACAGAGTGTGTATTATGGCATCAATTCATCTAAATTGAAAAAGAAGCAACTTCGTCAATAGTTTGATACCCTTCCATTCTGTAGATTTCTTATGTAAACCTACAGTAGGTGTTTTTATGGCTACAGGATACCACAAACCCTATGTAACCTAATCCTACAGTCAAACTTTATCTATCTATCTATCTATCTATCTATCTATCTATCTATCTATCTATCTATCTATCTATCTATCTATCTGTATTCTACTTTGTGCTAACAAACAATAATGGTAACAAGAAGTAGAGCACACTTGCAAAAGAGCATAATTGTAGGACAGGGGTGCACAACCTTTTCTGGTCCACGGGCTTATACTATACCTCTACCAGGGGCCATAGCAAATCTTTAAGGAGTATTCCCTGTCTCAGACCTTTATGACTCTTCATTTTTGTAAATGCCCAAAACGGATAGAGGTCTTGGTTCCACTTCAGGGACTCTTAAAGATCAAAATGAGGGTCCCCTGCTCAGTAAGAGGCTCCTGTAGTGCCAGCCATATAGTGCCCACCATAACAGTGGCAGCCATACAGTGCCCAGTATAACACTGCTAGCCTTAGGGGCCGTTTACATGGCACAGGACAAATACCGGTCGGTTTATCCGACCTCTCCCTTCACATAGACATGTTCATCTTCCGTCCAAAAACCGATCGGAAGAAAGAACATGTTCTATGCTTTTCGGACCGCCGGCGGTCTCAAAAACCGCCAGGCGGAAAATCTGTGCAGTGGGGACCGCTGCACGGATTTTCCATTAAGGTCCGTGAAAAAGTTTGTCAGCCGGTTCTCAAAAACCAATAACCGGCTGAAAAACAGTGCTGTGGGGACAAAGCCTTACAGTGCCCAGTATAAGGGCATGTCCCCACTGCACGGGATTTCGGCCGGTTTTTCAGCCGGTTTGCGGTTTTTCAGACCGCCTGAAAAACCAGCCGAAAATGAGCACAACTGGCTTCTATGGAAAACTCCTGCAGCAGTCCCCACTGCACGGGTTTTCCGTCCGGCGGTTTTTCCACCCGCGGTCCAGCCGCAAAATATTGTGCTATCACAATCTTCCGTCCGGTTTTCGGACGGAATCTGTGCAAGCTAATGTGAAGGGGGAGGGCTTTTTTCCACTCATCATGGAGAAAAGCCTTCCCCCCCGTGGCCAGGGGGACGGCCGCAAAACAGGACACATACCGACCGGTTTTGTCCTGTGCAGTGGGGACGCAGCCCAATAGTACCACCAGAATGTGGCTTTCAAAAGATGAATATTATATTTCAAAGTATCAGGACAGAAACAAAGCACATCTATGTTGTGATGGCTGAGGGCCACACAGAAAGGCATTGTGGGATGCATGGAGCACCAGGGCCACATGTTGTGCACCTTTTCTCTAGGATTATACAAAATAGAGCTTCAAGGGTTTCAGTATATAACAATGGAGACACCTTGGTCTGCATGGGATCTGTAGATACAAAGTGGAGGGATATTTCTAAAGCTACGTTACATTTTTTATTTTTCCACTTTTGATGCGATTAATATCCACACTATAAGGCCCCATTCACACGGCTTATTTGGGCACGGATTGGCGCCGTACTCCGCGCTGGATTTGCGCTGCAGTACGGCTCCAATCCGTCCCAGTAATTACGGTAATCCACAGTTCTCATAGAGAACTATGGATTCCGTCGCTCCTCCCCGATCGACGAATCCGCTGCGGGAGAAGAAAGTGACATGCACATTATTTACGGCGCATACGCGCCGTAAATAATGCATTGTCTATGGGGCCGACGAGCAGCTCCCCCACCGCGCTCCCGTCCCGCCCCTTATTCAAGCCGTAACTGCGGGCGAAATCCGGCCCGCAATTACGGCTTGAATAAGCCGTGTGAAAACGGCCTAAGGGTGCAATCACCCGGTGGCGGCTTTTGTCCACGGTTTGCGGATTGAGCCGTGCCCCTTCACATTGACATGTTCATGTTCCGCCCAAATAGCGGGCGGAAGAATGAACATGTTCTAAGTTTTTCGTTACGTCAGCGGTTTAAAAAACGTGTGAACTACTGAATGGATTTTCTATTTAAGACAATGTAAAAGGTTGACAGTCAGTTTACAGATGGATTTCAAATCTAAAAACCATCTGTAAATTCGACTGAAAATTCTTGCAGTAGGGATGTACCCTAAGGGCGCGTTGTCACGGCACAGGACAAAAAACGGTCAGTTTGCCGGCCGGTATTTGTCCTGTTTTGCGGTCGTCCCCACAGCCGTGGGGGAGGGGCGGCTTTTCTCCGCGATGAGCGGAGAAAAGCCCTCCCCCTTCACATTCACAAGCACAGATTTCCGTCCGAAAACCGGATGGAAGATTGTGCTTGTAGAATGTTTTGCGGGCGGACCACGGGCGGAAAAACCACCAGACAGAAAACCCGTGCAGTGGGGACTGCTGCACGGGTTTTCCATAGAGCACCATTGTGCTAATTTTCGGCCGGTTTTTCAGGCGGTCTGAAAAACCGCAAACCGGCTGAAAAACCGGCCGAAAACCCGTGCAGTGGGGACATGCCCTAAGGGTTATTCAGTTTGTTAAAATTATAGTTAAATGGGGCCAGGATGTGGTAAAACAGAAGAAAAAGTCATACACCCCTCCCTTGTGTCCCCGATACAGCTGCTCTAAAGCCTCCCGGGATCTGCTCCTCTTCACCTTCAGGTACTTGTTCCGTCATATAGGAGAGGCTCATGCTCCATAGTGAGTGAATGGAGTGTGAACCTCTCCTGTGTGCACAGGTCACAGGAAGTGAAGAGGAGTGGAACCTGGAAAGCTTTAGAACCTTTTTACCAAACCTTTTGTGAAGCAGACAACCCTTAAAACGCAAGCAGCAAAGAACACATATATGTTTAAATTAACCCAAATTTTACCTGCATTCCCTGAATACCTGCATTCAAAAAAGTGTGCGATTTTAATACATATATTCTTGATGTGTTTAACTCATGCATTTCTGATTATTTAGATGCATGGCAGCGATAAAAAATAGTTTTAAAGGCGCCATAGCCTTTTCATACTGATCTGAAGTTACAGCATGTAGTACAGTCCACAGAATGCAGCATGTAAGTTTCTACTGCTTCACTTGACCCTATGCTTTTTGAGTGATAATCATGGGTATTAATTATATTTAAACATTTTGTATGCTTAGCATATTCATTGCACTCCCAAATTTGCTGATAGTGTTCACTTCTTCCTTTTTTAGCTTTTCTATTGCTATTGGAGTTCTTATTGAGTAATAAAACATCAGGAGATTTGTCCTCCTGCTTCCAGACTTTTGGATAACTTACCTCCCTCATAGAAGAAGACACAGGATTTCTTACATTCGTCTTCAGTATCAAAACGGTTACCATTTCCACTGCAGCCACCATACCAAAACTGGGCACACGAATTGGCTTGTTTGTCATAATACCATTTTATGATATAAGTTCGGCACGGACCCTGATCTAATGGCAGCTTGCAACGTGCATCCTGGATGTATTCTGCAATAAAGAGATAAGCAATATGATTATTTACTGAGGTTTTTCTCTTATTGAATATGTTGCTAGTCATTGGCCACTTTTCCTTTATTCAATAACATTATACAGTATTTTCAGTAAAAAAGACTAAATTGCTCTGATTCAGACAAATGTCCCCTCCACGGCTTTACTTAGATTCGGACTAGAATATTAAGTCCATACTTTTGCATGAGAACAATAAAACTAGCAATACTCAGCTTCTGTTCCTGTGCTCCATAGCTGCATACAGCGATGTATATCCTGCAGTGCTGTAGGAAGAGGATAACCACTGCCAAGTTGCACCCCCTTATTTCACTTAGAGCACTGGTGTCAAACAAGCCAGGTAGATGCCCCATATAGTCCTCTGTAGCCTGGTAAATGCCCCATATAGTCCCGGGGCCGCGGCCGGAAAACACAAGGCCGCGGGACGGATTTGGCCCGCGGCCACCCGGGACTATATGGGGCATCTACCAGGCTACAGTGGATCATTTGGGGCATCTACCTGGCTACAGGGGACTATATAGGACATTTACCAGGCTACAGGGGAATATGTGGGGCATCTACCTGGCTACAGGAGGCTATACGAGGCATCTGCCTGGCTACAGGAGGCTATACGAGGCATCTGCCTGGCTACAGGAGGCTATACGAGGCATCTGCCTGGCTACAGGAGGCTATACGAGGCATCTGCCTGGCTACAGGAGGCTATACGAGGTATCTCCCTGGCTACAGGGGACTATATGGGGCATCTACCTGACTACAGGGGGCTATGTGGGGCATCTCCTTTGCTACAGGGGGCTATGTAGGGCATCTCCCTGGCTAAAGGGGGCTATGTGGGGCATCTCCCTGGCTAAAGGGGGCTATGTGGGGCATCTCCCTGGCTAAAGGGGGCTATGTGGGGCATCTCCCTGGCTAAAGGGGCTATGTGGGGCATCTCCCTGGCTAAAGGGGGGCTATGTGGGGCATCTCCCTGGCTAAAGGGGGGCTATGTGGGACATCTCCCTGGCTACAGGGGGCATATTACCTGGCTACAGGGGACATATTACCTGGCTACAGGGGGCATATTATCTGGCTACAGGGGGCTACTACCTGGCTGCAGAGGGCATATTACCTGGCTACATGGGGCAACTACCTGGCTGCAAGAGGCATATTACTACCTGGCTACAGGGTGCAAAATTACTACCTGGCTACAGGGGGCAATTTACTACCTGGCTATGGGGGGCAAAAAATATCTATCTATGTACATGGGCAGATATAACTGTCATCTACAAGGGTCTTTATACCCACTTATCTACCTACAAAGGTCATATTTACCTATCTACCTATGGGGGGGGGCAATATATTCTTCCTGGTTGCACTCAAAGGGCTAATTTTAATAGCAATACTGTACAAATGTAACAGTTCAGGAGAAGTTCCATTTACACAGTTCTAAAATGATGTCGGCCCTTTTAGGTACGCCGTGAGACTGATGTGGCCCCCGGTGAAAACGAGTTTGACAGCCCTGACTTAGAGGAAGCGAGGATCAGGAGTAGGCTTTGACCATCTATAATACCTCTAGGCCCCTTAGTGCCATTTGACAGGTGTCATTTAATACTTGTTATAACTATATGCTTTTGATAGGTTTTTCTCAAAGATGTTTATATATCAATAAAACTCACCTATTTTTGGTATTGGTTCAATTTTCTCTGATGAGCCTGGAGATAATATGATGGTCCTAGATGAAGATGATGATTGTGATGTTGAAGAACCTCCAGTCTCAGTCGATGACACTATTACTGCTCAGAAAAGTACAGAAAACAGACATGGTTAAATGGGTTTTCGCACCATGCTGTTTCACTGAGTCACAAGCAGTTTAAAGTCACTCTGCCTTTGCTGGGCTGTGGGTGGTTCTAGCAGTGATTAGCATATTTAACTCTTCTGTAACTAGCTGAGACATTACAAATACGTAAGTGCAGGAGATTTAATCTTCAGTAAACAAAACTGCAAGTGCTCTGAGGAGTGAAAACAATTGCTTATCTGTAAACAAAAACTGATCTTGTTAGAGATAATTAGTGAGCTCTGAGAGTGAGCTCCATCCATGGTGATGTCACTCCCTTCTCTCTGTCTAATTAGGAAGCTAAGATATTGTCATAACCATAGAAACTTGTGTGCACTCAGAGCAGATAAAATCTCTTATCTCATGACGAGGTAAAATCAAAAGGCTAATGTATTTAGAAAAACTCTTCAATTACCTGTCCCTACATGTTAAAAGCTAATCTTTGTAGTGAGAAAACCCCTTTAAGTACATTGATGTCTCAGCAACCTTCATGTCAGTATGAATTTATTCATTTCAAATATTTCCTGAAATGCCACATCAGCATATACTGTACATGCATCTTACACTATCAAATCAGTGTTTACTGCTCCTGTCCTTCAATTATTCTAGTAGAGAAGGGTTAAACTCAATTGCAAAACCTTAGATAAACAATTTAACTTATAAGAAGAGAAGAGAAAACTAAAGCATTAACTACCTCTGTTATTAGAAGATGGTGTTGGCTGCTCAATCTCCTCTTCCTCGTCATCATAATCTTCATCCTCTGCTCCTTCAACTACATTAGAACTAGAGATAATTTTTCTTTGCTGAAAAACAAAACCAAAAAAACTATTAAAGGGACACTACCATGAAAATTCTTCTGTTCACATATTGACAAGCATTATACGACCATTACATGGACTTTTTTTAATTATGTGTTTTTTTTATATAGTTTATTACAGTTCCTCTATGTACATGACTTCCTGGCTTGTCCCTGATTTCTGTGAGCTCTGATAGCACAGCAGTCAGAGGATTGCTTAAAGGGGTTGTTTCACTATGAAGATTATAGTTGAAAATGTGGGGGACTAAAAATCTAAGCATGTACGTCCTTGGTTACTATTGGCAAAGTGCTACGGTTTTAGAGAACGGGCTGGTTTACATGTGCTTAGCAACGGTGTTTGTTTACTGGTCAGGTAAGCATTTTGTCCTGCCCATGTCGTGCACATGCAAAGGAAAGGCAGTGAAGAGGAGGAGCAGGGATGTGTGTATCGGCAGGCCTGGAGGAGAAGCAGCGAGAGAACATGCAGGGGGGTTGTGTGTATTGGCAGCGACATGCAGGGACAAGAGGCAGTGAAGAGCGGGGGAGGGTGTATTGGCAGCCACAGGGATGTGTGTATTGGCAGCCACAGGGATGGAGGAGAGGCAGTGAAGAGGATACAATACACACAACCCCCATTCATGTCCTCTCACTGCTTCTCCTCCTTGCCTGCCAATACACACATCCCTGCCCCTCCTCTTCACTGCCTTTCCTTTGCATGTGCATGACCTGGGCAGGACAGAATGCTTCCCTGACCAATAAACAAACAGCTAAACACATGTAAACCAGCCCGTTCTCTAAAACCGTAGCACTTTGCCAATAGTAACCAAGGACGTACATCCTTAGATTTTTGGTCCCCACATTTTCAACTATGATCTTCGTAGTGAGACAACCCCTTTAATGGTCCTTCGTTCTGGTCGGCTCTGGTCAGAGAAGTGTAACTATTATCGGCAGCATCTGATAAGTGTGAAGAAAATGTCTCCGGTGCAGAAAAAGATTATCCTATTTTCTTTTCATGTATTACATCTGATCTACTCTAATCTTATTTATTCCTGTGGTGAGAACAGTAGAGACATCATTATGTCATTACCTACTATTTGTAATTAGGCTATATAGAGATAAGTAGCAGCTGAAGTAACATGAGATTAGTCTGCGTGGCCCTTCAGCAGTATTCTCTCATAGTTAGGGAGACCTGTATGATCGGGTTTTTCACCCTTTTCTGGTGTCAAATACGCCAAACTGAGCCGACTACGATGTGTAATGCGCCTAATGTATGTGTTAGGCGCATTATTTGTAACACCCGACACTATTTAATGCGCCTAACATGAAGGGGCGTTCTGGGGGCGTCACACCACATTCGTAAGATTAGACACATATATGAATGTGGTTCGGCAAAACTAGGAGCATTATGTTTAGCACGGACAAACCTATCTCAATGTGGTCTGCCTGAGCCTGAGGAGTCGAAGTTGAGCTAGAATTGCTGTTAGGGAAAAAAATGTCCAAAATTTCTCAACTTCCACCAGTACAATAATAAAAAGTGATTTATGATAATGATCAAACTGTATAAAATTAAATTATTTAAATTCAATAACAAATTTTATCATATAATAGTAACATAAAAACATATACTATCCCAAAAATATAAAAATATCTCCTATAAAGTGTATTTAAAATTAAAATAATCGAACACTAATTTTACATTAAATAACCCGCTGATTATGTTGTTCTGATTTTTAATTTTTTTATTTTTACTACATTAAATTAATTTATTTTTGTTGCTCTCACCCTTTATTCTACATACAGCAAGAGCCAGCACAGCACAGGTATTGCTGGGACCGTGGTCCACCAAGCAAGGTCAGTACCATAGTTTCTATTCACTGACATGCTATTCTAAGGACTTTTCTCTTATTTCCAGCCTATCTATAGCCTTTATATATGTTTGGTACATTACTTATGCGCCTAAGTTAGATAATGCGCCAAACACACAGGCGAGGCTTGATACATTCATACATTCAGAAGCATTGTACATTGAAAAACAGATGAGAAAATGAACTTCGATGCACCTAGTTCCATACATGTCTCCCTAAGAGAAGGACAATATTTTTAATTGCATAGGATAGCCAAAATAAAAAATACTGCCAAAAATTCTAAAAAAAAAAAGTTTTCCAGAACTACTGTTTTTCAGCAAAAATACTCCTTTCTGATAGTAGAATCCTTTTAAATAATTTGAGATGATATTTTGAACCAATTGTTTTCTGCAATGAACTAAAGTTGAATATTATATTTGCTAATATTAGTGTTGGTTTAGCTTAGCAACTATAAAAATCTCATGTTCCCCCTAGGCACTACTTGAGTAGATAGAGCTTCATCTTATATGTTATAAACCTTATTAGAAATTCTGTAATAAGAATAGGAGATATGGAGAACTAGATATGCCCTCAAATACTTTACCCTTGATACTTGATTATTTAGTAATGTTTTTGGAAACAGAAACCACATCATAAGCAGATGATATTAAGGATATGTTCACACGCAATTACGCTGGGACTTCGGGAGCTCGTGCCGACTCCTGCGGTGGGGAAGGGGGGGAGGGCGGCAGCCCGCCGGCCCCATAGACATTCATTACTAGCGTCGCGTATTCGCCGCTAGTAATTGATATGTCACTTCTCTCCCCGCACATCGTATTACACGAGCAGGGAGAGGAGGCGTAATCCATAGTTCTCTATGAGGACTGTGGATTACCGTAATGACTGGGACGTATCTCGCCCCGTATTGAGCGCAATACGCCGCAAAATACAGGCTAAAATATATCCCAATTTAAGCTGTGTGAACATAGCCTTATAGTTTATATTTTCACAACTTTCCTACCGGGACTTGTGGTTGTATAGAGACAACAAAAGTCTCTTTTCTTCGTCTTTCTTCTTCTTGTCGAAGTATTTCTTGTTGCTTAAGTCTTTCTTGTCGAATTCTTTCTTCTTCTAACCTTATTCTTTCTTCTAACATACGTTTTTCTTCTAATCTAAGACTTTCTTCTGTGTTGATACGGTCAGCGTTGCCTTGAGATGCAGTAAAAGTGGTACTGGAAGACCCTTTCTGTGTATACAGAGAACTGATTTTGCTTCCAATTCGGTTGTAGATAAGAGCACCATTTTCATCTTCACAGAACTGGTTAACCAATTTTGACTCCAAAGCTGAAAAAAAAAAAAAAATTATGTAAGGTGTTATTAATGGTACTTATGATGCTAGACTTACTTATAAGCAGTGCATTGCATTTACAAAATTACCCAATTTCCTTTTACCTGGTAGAGTGTTGAAATCATCGATTAAGTACATGTGCTCAGCATCAGGATCGGAAGCAATAAGATTTAGTTCCCTTATAAATTCTTGTTGAGTTGGGTCAGTGGAATTCACTATTCCAATGGCGTACATTTCTATATTAGCTGCTTGAGCTTCCCGAACAGCTATGTCTAGCTTCACAGCTTCTCTCTTGTCTGCCTGACCATCTGTAAGGACAATGGCTACTTTTCTCACGCCGTTCCTTGCTCCAAAAAAACCTTCCTGCGTAGCTTTTCGTATAGCCGTTCCTGTATAGGTACCTTCTCCCATGTACATCATCTTTCTTATAGCTTGCTTTACATCTTGTTGAGTGATGAATCTGTTCAGGCCAAATTCGAGCCGTACCTCTAAACTGTAAATAACAAGTCCTATACGAGTGGAATTTCGTCCTACTGTTACACGGTCAACAAGGGCTGTCACAAAGTCTTTGATAATTTCAAAGTTTTCTGGTCCAACGCTCTCAGAGCTGTCAATCACGAAGACAAGTTCCATAGGTATCTCCTTACATTTCACACCACATCCTATAGGGAACAAAGCATTAGAATTAGGTAGAAGACTCAACCTGCATTTTAATCTTTTATGTCTTTTAACCAGTTTACTTGCAAAATACAATTGGATAGCAAAATATATGATATACATAAAAAATGGATATCTCTCCAGAATGAGTCTACACAGGGATGGTTGTAGTCTGTTACCATGGAGAGAAAATATTTTTCCCTGAAAATAAGACAGTGTCTTATATTAATTATTTCTCCTAAAGACGAGCTAAGACTTATTTTTAGGGGATGTCTTATTTTTCCATGAACAAGAATTCACATTTATTGTTGAACGAAAAATCAACATGTTTTAAAATACTATAGTGATTACAACACAAACATCAGCATAAGCAGCCAAACTCCGAATTGCATCAAAAAAAATGCACTAGGTCTTATTTTCGGGGGATGTCTTCTTTTCGGGGAAACAGGGTAGGTCTGCATAGGAATAAAACTGTAGGAAATTCCAAATCCAGACCTATTCAGGTTGCTGGATTTTCAATAGATTAGAACAGTAAAAGCAATATGGCTGCCGGAGTGACGTCTTATGTCAATAACACCTCTTATGCCCATAAGACCTCAGTATGTGTCATCACTAAGGAGAATCAGTATAAGTTCCTCTACTTTTGGTACCAAACACCTTCCTTTCTCCACAAAATGAATCCTGCCGCCCCAGATATATGTTGGAGATGCCAGCAAAGAGGGGCCACACAATTTCATATTTATTGGGACTGCAGCTTGATATACCCCTTTTGGCGTGAAGTAAGGAATTTAATTAAAGATATTCCTGGGGTGAGGCTCTCTCTTCATCCTAAGGTGTTTCTGCTTAATCTTTTTACTCAGAGTTTGTGTTCTAAGGCTCCACAGTTATTTCTGCATATGCTTGCAGCAGGTGTTTGCTGGCTAGTCACTGGAAGAGGACGACCCCCCCCCAGATAGATGGAAATGGTAGACCGGCTGAAGGAAGTAAGGCGGATAGAGTATCTTACTGCCTTACTAAACAAGAGGTTAGATACTTTCACTGTAGTATGGTCTCCGTGGGATCGATATCTCATAGAGAATGGACTCATGTAACTTTGTCACTTTATTCTTTTGTGATTTTGTAGAGCAACAACTGTCTTGTCCCCTTCCTTTTGTCGCTGTCCCGATGTTTTTAAGGGAGAAAAATTTTTCCCAAATTTAAAAAAAGGGCATTTAATTTTTTTTTTTTAAAAGGGGAAAAATTTTTTTTGGGGGAAGTTTTTTTTTTCCAGAAAAATTACATTTTTGAAAAAAAAATAAATGTTTTAAACCCCTTTGCCAAAAAAATCAAAAAAGTTTTTTATTTTAAAAAAATGCATATTTTTTTTTTTTGGGGGATTTTTCTTTGGGGAAAACAGGGGGTCCATAAATAAAATTAAAATTTAAAAAAAAAATTTTAGGGGGTTTTTTTTAAGGGGTTAAACAAAAAATATGGTTTGGGGGAAATTTTTTTTTAAAAACTTTTATAAGCCCTTTTTTGGGGAAACTGGGGGAAAATTAAATTTTTCCAAATTTTGGACCCCCTTTTTTCCAAAAATTCCTCCCGAAAAATTTAATTGGAGTTGGGGGCCCACTTTAATTTATGGGAGCAGTTTTACCCCCTTTTGGGTGAATAAGGTTTTTTTAAAAAATTTTTTTTTTTGGTTTTTTTTTAAAGGGGTTTTTTTTTTTTTTTTTGTTTGGTTTTAATTTTCCCTTTTTTTCTTTTTTTTCCCTTTTTTTTTATCCCCTGGGGGGAAAATGAAAAAATTTTAGACGCTAAGGAAAGTAGGGGTTTTATCTTTTTTTTTAAAAAAAGGGGTTTTTTTTCCGTTTTGGGGGGCATCTTAGGGGCCAGAAAGTACTTTTTTCCCTTTTTTTTTTTTTAAGAAACAATGTCCCCCCCTTTTTTTGGGCCCCCCCCTTTTTTTTGGGGGTTTTTTTAAAAAATTTTTTTTTTTCATAAACGGGGGTTTTTTGGGTTTTTTTTCCCAAAAGGAGCATTTTTGGGTTTTTTTTTGGGGTTTTTTTTTTTTGAAAATTTTTTTAAAAAAAAAGTTAAAAGAAAAAAAAAAAAGGGAATGGCTGTGGATGTTAATTTTAAAAAATTTTGCTTTTTTGTAGTAACATGTGATACCATCATTTAAAAAGAACAAAAACGAAAGAACAAAAACAATTTCTTACCGAATCCTTTATCATCTTAAGAAAATTTTTCCTCGTTGATGTAAAAAAAATACATCCATTTACTAGAGATAAAATATCTAAAAATAAAATGTATAAAGATAAAATGTTATTACTAATTGTATTTTGCCAATAAAAAAATCCAGTTAGCTTTTCTGCAATCCAGGGTTTTCCCTTTGTTCCGGTCGCCCCGTAATAAAATAAAAAATTTTTAAATTTTTTTATACATGTTATTTTTCTTTTCTTATCAGAAGGATAAGATCCGCTCCTCAGCCCTTGATATATGGTTCTTGCATGGATCAGTTAGCTAGATGTATAAGCTAGAAAACAATATTTGGTCTGCACATCCAAAAACTTTTTGAAAAAAAAAAGCAAGGTGCACATGGGTTTTGGGACAAATATACAAAACACATTCCCAATTAGTAGCAACTATAACTAAAAAAAATATCAAAAGGCACATAAGAATTTTTGAAAAATCATTTCTGCTATTTAGGATACACGAAAAATTTTCAGAGGCTCTTAGTTTCCACCTCTGATCAAAACTTCCCAAGTCCACCTGCAAATCTTCAAGGGGACCTCAAATGCAGGTGGGTTCCTACACTAACGTTTCCTCTCCTTAGGGCCTGTTCAGACCTCCATACTTCAAGGAGTGAAGGCACCAGCTACTAAGTACACTGCATTGATTTAAAAACCTGTGAAGGTGGGTGGAGTGCGAAAAACCAATGAGGAGGCAGCCACTCCTCCTTATACAAACTAGAAACAATATATGGTTTTGCACATCCCAAAACTTTTTTGAAAAAAAATGAGCATAGGTGCACACTGGTGCGGCAGCAATATACATACACATTCCAATATCAGCAGCACACTATTAACTAAAGAAACTATCAAAAGCACATAGGAATTTTTGAAAAAGCATTTCTGCTATTTAGGATACATGAAATTTTTTTCGAGGCTCTTAGTTCACACCTCTGATCAAAACTGCCCAAACCCACCTCCCAATCTTCAAGGGGACCTCAAATTCAGGTGGGTTCCTACACTAACGTTTCCTCTCTTAAAGGGAATCTGTCGCCAATTTTTTTTTTTTACTTACTAAATCAAGCCCCTGATCCATATTCTTTTCCTCTCAGTCGTTTTTATTTCCTGATTGTAGATTTCTCTATTCGGCCGTCTATATATGATTGTGGGGAAGACATTCTTGCTTGCACTGCTTTAACAGCAGTCAGAGAGATACTTTACAGCAGCTTCATGCACATAGGATTCTTAAGACAGATTCTGTCCCATAGACTTGTATGGGAGAGTTTTCACTCTGCAGGGAGGATGTGACCATCTCCTCTTGTAACTGGTGGATTCTGTATTATCTGTACACAATGGTGTCTCCTGTCAGTTTGACCCTGCTTTTACTGATAATGAGCACACTGCTGAAAAGCTCTCTAAACAGAACAGGAAGTGTCAGACTAGTTTTAGGCTTAGTGGCCAAAGTGAAAACTGCATGACTTAGAAATTATTAAAAAAAATACTGAAAGTGATATGGAAAATAAAAAAAAAACATAACCAAAAATTCCTAAAAAATGTGTTTAACATAAAAATGTGGAGTTAAACAATAAGTTATTTTTTGATGACACATTCCCTTTAAGGGCCTGTTCAGACCTCCATACTTGGTCAGAGGTTTTGATCAGAGGTGTGAACTAAGAGCCTCGGAAAATTTTTCGGGTAGCCTAAATAGCAGAAATGCTTTTTCAAAAATTCCTATGTGCCTTTTGATGGATATTTTTAGTTGATAGTGTGCCACTGATATTGGAATGTGTAGCTAGATGTATAAAACTTTTCCAATTGCTCTTCAGGGCTCGAAAATTATTTTTGCTTTTCCTACAAGGTGAAGGTGATTATAATTGCAAAGTGGGTAAGTTTTATCTTAGAAAGTTACATAGGAAATATGTTTTGGAAAAAGCAGTTGTCCATCAAGTTCAACCCAGGCTGTGGAGAAGCTGTGGATTAAGGGGAATGGTATAGGTGACATTCGAACTTTGTTTACCTCTACTGGTTCAGAAAAATAGTGAACTCACAAAGTATGAACTAATCTGCCCTGAGAAATGCACCCCCCATAACCACTTAGCTTCATTGCCAGGTCACATAGACCTGTTCATCCAAAAAGAATTATTTTTTTGGGGTGGAGGGCAAAAGGGAACAGACGCTTTGGATGTATAACTTGTTTTTCTTTTTTTTTCCGCTGCCGGGCACCATTTCAACTGAATTTCCTTCTATTGGACAATCCCTTCATTTACAAATAATTTTCCATGACAAGCTACACTGTAGACTTCCATAACGCCAAGTAGGGAACCTATTGTTAAAAAGTAGTGGTCCACAGCCATTATCCAGAGGTAAGGGGTTCCACGAGCCTTTAGCTACACCATTGCTGATAAGTTGATAAAGTGTCAATGTCTTTTCGGTATCACCTGACCTCCAGGGTACATACTCCAACAATCCTTCCTAGCTATGTCAATGTGTGGTTCTTTTATATTGGACCTCAACATGCCGGATTACTCTTCATCCAATTGAAAAATATAAAGAAGCGGATCCAGCGGTAACGGTGAAAACAAGTTACTTTATTGTAACCAACATGCAGACAGGGTGCAATACAAGCAAGGACCAACGCGTTTCGGGCGTTACAAGTCGCCCTTGTACTCTTCATCCAAGGAAGAGAAAAATTGCAAAATGCTCAGACAATCCAAGTGTGCACATTTATGATGGATAAAGCGGTCATGTGTACGGCAGGATTTACCCATTCGTAATAACAGGTGATCCAGCTTCACCTCTGAAGACTAAACTACTCAGCTGGAGCTGGAAATATCATTGTCCACAAGTGAAAACATTACCGTGTCTCCAGGGTTTCCAGGATCTCCATTGTCACCTTTATCCCCCTTTCTTCCTCTTTCACCAGCAGAACCACGATCACCCTAAAGGTTTAAATGGACTCACATGAAATAAAGCCATAGCCTGGAATACATTTTTCATGTAAAATTTACATTTTTCAACAACAAATAATGCAGGATTATTTTTTTGTGGGTGAAATATGCTATCCTTAGTATAAAGAGGTTCTGTACTTTCAAAGATTGGTGGCACGCCTTTTTACAGTGGTTCCTCAAGTTAAAACGGCCTCAATACAATGCAATATTTTCAACATACAATGGTCTTTCCTGGGACGTTTTATGTTGAGTGTGGTTTCAAGATACAATGTCGCAGATGCAGCTAATCTGTGATACGAGTAATTGCCTGGAAAATCCAGCCAATTATGAACATTTTACTTAAAAATCTGTGTGAGTGGTTGGTGGTCTAGTAGCGCCTCTCTACAGTATAGTGCGCTACTACGTGTTCTGTATTGCTCTTTATATGTACTAGGATGAGAGGTTACTTTGAGCGACAGGTGAGGACCCCAATTTCTTACTTTCTGGTACATTGTGTATGTTTGTTACCTACCATCTTTTTTGCTCAGGATTGTCTGAGTTAGTCTAGTGTGCAGACAGCATATCATTGCCTGTCCTTCATCTTGTTTACATGACATCTTGCAATGGATCCACATTGAGCTGCCTTTTATAACCATTAAGGGACGCAAGCATTCTTCTATTTATCATCCAAGTATTGTTCGTTATAGGTTACTATGGGTAATGTAACTGTTCTTATTGATGGCATCAAACACCTCAGGACCGACGCGTTTTGGTAAATGTACCTTAGTCTTGGTCTGGACCAAGACTAAGGTACATTTAACGAAACGCGTCGGTCCTGAGGTGTTTGATGCGATCTAGTGCGTTTCCCTGTATATAGTGGTTTGTGCTGGAAAGATTTTTGTCATGTTTTTAACTGGTTTCATTAAACTATGAAGTTTTAAACAAGCCTGCTCCCGAGACTCCATTGGATAGAGCTGTGTCGTTACTATCGGATGCTGGACTCTGCAATTACAAGATTGTCTTCAACACCGGTGGGAGTTCCCGGTTACTCCGTGCACCCATTTCATTATGTGACTCTTCACTTCACATCAAGGGTAAGCTGAAACGATCTGGATTATACATATATATGTTCTTCTTGATGAACCCTATTATTTGGGAGAAACGCGTCGTCGTATCAGTAGTTGTATCTATTTATGGTAATTTTTGCCTGTTTTGGTTTATGTTTGCTCACTTTTGGTCACTTATCATTGAGTATTGTATTGTATTATGTCGGTATTTGGCTCAAGTTTGTCTCTTTGTCAGTGAATATAGGGATATTTGAGGGTCCTTGTCTAGGTCCCTGTCGGGGTTGCCCTTATTGGGGCGGTTAGCCTGAATTTGATGTGTAGGTAGCTAGTAACTATTTAGGGAATTGATAGGGTCAGTGTTTATGAATTTTTATTGGATATGTATAAAAGTTATTTTTTATGTCTTACTATTTTGTCTAAGGTCTATACCCATTTGTGATTTTTCTACAATGTATATAAAGTACACAAATAAGTGTGTATAAAGACACAAAGAAGTGACTATCCTCAGAATAAAAAAGTGATATACAGCTACCAGCAGCTTTTTATGTAAGGATTTCCTTGATATTTAGTAGTTATCTGCTCATTCTTCATTTTACATTATGTTGGGTTGCATTTTGTGGCTTCAGAACCAATTACTAGAATTCCATAGAGTTATGGTTTCAACATGGTTTCAACAATGGCCATCCCAAAACCAAGTAATATTTCATGCTGAGGGACCAGTGTGCTATGCCATCAGTGTGTAATTGGTTAAAATTTTACTGGAGGAAATATATAAAGTAGTCCTTTCATTGTCATAATCAAGAGAAAAACCTAGTGGTGTATGCTTAATATTACTGCAGCGCCACCACAGGGGAAATTAAGCATTACACAGTTCTTATACAAATTAATGGGTGGTCTATATAAATGCAGGACAGGAAAGGTCCTATAGGGAAAAAAGATGCTTGTTGCAATTGCTCATTACTCTGCCAAGAGATAAGAACCCTGAACAGCCTTAGCTTAGATCCCTAACAGGGTAAATAAAAAGAGGTTTCTGAAGTGAACAAAAGAAGAAAAAGAAGCCCTTTAATTAAAGAGGTTTTGCCACGATGTAATGTTGACGTGGGATCCTCCAAAATGGGTTTTTAATCACTTTTCTAAATATATGTGATTACAAAAATTGCAGTCTGAGAGAGCTACAGGCTGCTTTACCTGCCCTTAGTTACTTAAAAGCTTGTATTAGATACAACCTGACAAGAGCTGCTGGCCGGGCTTGCACAGAGAAAGCTTCTTATCTGATGAGACTGAGCTGCAGAATTTTCAAGGCACCGGGTGTAAAATATGTTTTCTTTTGTATACAGAATAAACTAGTTGTAGTGTGATTATATGAGTAGATCCCTGCTTTATCTGATGACAGAGAACATAAAGAAGCTTTCAAGCTGCTGTGGAGAAAAGGTGTTGTCTTTTGTATACAGAATCCACAAGTTGTAGTTGATTATTTCAGTGAACATGTCACACGATCCCTTATGCAGCTCTGTTCTATGGCTGGCAGTCTCTCTCTCAGCTTTTTTACATTTGCCTCTTAGCAGATAAGGCACGTCCTGGCAAAACCCCTTTTAAGAAGATTCTCATTTTATTTTGCTAATTTCTGACTAATAGTAATAAATTCACAACCCTTTGCATCATGATATCCATAGTTTATCAAAAAATCCTCATGCACCACTCGCTGGTCCTGTGCAAGTCTGGTGCAACCTTCCACTATGTTGCAATACATCAAAGACGACAGAATCCAAAGGCACCATGAACCTCAAAAAGGACTTTTTTATATAGATTTCAAATAAAGATGACCTTTTATTGATATTCCTGGTTGAACATATTCCATTTTAAATATAAATAAAATTGGTCCTAACCTTTGGCCCTAGAAGTCCCTCGCCTGGAAGTCCACGTGGCCCTGGCAAACCTTGAACTCCTTGTTCTCCCTAAAAAAGAGAATACAAAAGTATGAATATATGTTTAAGAAATTGTGACGAGTTATGCAGAAAAATGATTAGTGGTTGATGGGTGTGTTCTTTCAAAGCGATAAAAAGGAAAAACACCAAACCAGTTATATATTACTTACCTTTGGACCTTGTATGCCTTCTCCTGGAGGACCTTGTGGACCTGGTATTCCTGATTTTCCTATGTTTCCCTAAAATAATATTAATAAAGTATCAAGTATGACAAACATTATATACAAAAACTGCAATAATTTTTTGTCATTTTTAGAATTTTGGAGAGATGTTCCCCTTTCTGAGCCACTCATTGCCTCCCAAAAGCAAATTGAAGATTTGTTACATCCAATAGAGTGCGCTTGATCTTTTCAACTCCTTTCCCATAATGCCTTGTGATATGCAGATGCTTAGAAGAGGGCAAAAAGGCAATTCAAAACTTTACACACCATATGGTTCTCTCCCTAAGGAGAGATGTTTCCCTTCTGAGCCACTCATTGCCTCCCACCCAGCCAGCTAGTATCGCTCTGCTCTGCACTGATGAGGGGCAAAACTGCAGGTGGGTGATACTGGCTTGGCTAATATCTCTTTTGCTTTCTCAAGACTCAGTGAGTCGGAAGCAAATTGAGGATTTGTTACATCCAGTAGAGGGCGCTTGAGCTTCTCAGCTCCTTTCCCATAATGCTTTGTGATATATTAGAATATTGTAGTCATTTGTTTTGTTTATCTTTAACCCCTTAAGCCCCAGGCCTGAAAAGTAGTTAATGACCAGAACATTTTTTTAGTTTTTGCCTCCTTGCGCTTCAACAGTTGTAACTTTTTTTATTTTTTCAATGATGCAGTTGTATGAGGCCTATTTTTATTCAAGACAAGTTGTACATTATGGGGGAATAGTTTAAGTTCACTTTTAAATAATTGCAGAATTTTTTAAATTTATTTTTTTATTTTTTTTTTTTTTAAATTTTTTTACACCATTTACATTTCACACTTAATAACTTGTTAGATTAATTCTACAGGTTATTACGGTCGTGTGGATACCTAATGTGTGTAGGTTTTTTTTTGTGTGTAATGTATTCACAATTATTTTTTTATTAAATATTTATTTTTATTTTATTTATTTTTTTATTCATTTTTCTTTACACTTTTTATGTTTTTTTTTTTTGTTTTTTTTTAAAATCCCATGAAGGGAGAACTATTTTACATTTTTATTTTTTTTTTACACTTATTAATGTATTAGCATATTCATATCGGGGCAGCTCACAGTCTGTCCTGATCACTGGCTTGTTACACAGACAGCTCTGGGGCCACTCAAGGTCCCCTGGGCTGACTGTGCAGCCGTTCCCCGGGCTCTGTTGGGTCACCGGGAGTCCCGATCACCAGACAGAGCAGGGAAACCCTTTGATTGCACTGCGGTGACGATCCGTGCCAATCAAAGGGTTAAAGCACTGGGGTGCGGAGGTTCCCCTGCTCCCTGGTGCTCGCAGGAGATGCTCTGGGATCAGGGCTGTGTAGTACAGCCCCAATCTCAGCTGCGGCGCCTGGAGCCGCAAACTCCGATGTCTGCAGCGACGTCAAAAGACGTCGCTGTAGACAAACGACCTGCACAAGCTGACGTCAAAAGTCGGTGGGCGGTCGTTAAGGTGTTAAAGTATAAGATATTTTAAAGGTGTTCTACAGCATTACATAGTGTGATGACATAGCATGTACGTTCTTACTATGTACAATGAAGTCTATAGTCTCACCATACCGGTTGCTCTAATGTTAAAGTGCTTTCAGAGAAATCAATTTTCTTGCTAATGTGTCTGTAACCATGCACTATATAATACACTCTTTCTGTAGTAGTATACATTTAATTTAAAAGGGTTTTCGCATCTGGCTGTTTCACAGAGCCTGCTATTCACAGCCAGTGTCAGGATCACACTTCCTGTTCAGGCTGTGGGTGGTTCTTCAGCAGTGACTGACATATCAGCTATGCTGCTTCTAGCTAAGCTTGTAAGAGATAGACATTGGTGATGTAGGGCACAAGGCTAGAGAGCTTTAAAGGGTTACATTTTGTCAGTTAGCAACATAAACAAGCCCCTGTGCTGCTGATAAGTCACGGCAGGGAGTGACACCATCATCCTGGCCAGGTCTGCTAGAGCAGAGATAATTGGTAACCTAGGGAAGCTTGTGCATACAAGCAGGAGATAAGAACTACTCTAGCTATGTAAGGAAGCAAAATCAGAAAAGCAATATATTTGGAAATAATCTTTATTTACCTGTGCTGACATGGTGAAAGCTAATTAATGTGATGGGAATACCCCTGTAAGGATAATTAAAGGGTTTGTCCCCTACAAGGATTGCTTTTTATGTTAAAGGTCTTGCAAAAACAAGTCACTTTGCAATATGTGGACATTAACAGTGTCCTACCTATCCTGAGATATCCCCTCTTGTATGGGCTGTATTAACTCCTCAGGTCGCTATAACTACAGACCTGTTTGATCTATCGCCATAGGCTGCCAGCACTGGTTGCTATAGCTACAGCCCTGGCTTCTACTGCAGCCTAGGGGAAATCAGTAAACATGCCCCTGCATTCAAAGTGAATCCATAAAAACAGGACTGAGGTGAGATGAATCAATGTATTGAGACAACCTATCTAACTATGAGATTTTGCTTTTACATAAATTTCCCAATTTGAGACAAAGGGGAAAACTCTAATAATTTAGGCATAAACCATGCTGTGGTTCTCTGCAATGCAATCCATTTGCAGCTTTCTAAGGGCTCGTTCACATCTGGGTCAAAGGTTCCATTAGGATCTTCCGTCACAAATTCCGCAAAAAATAACAGAAAAAATAGAGCAGCGTGCAGCACTACTTTTTCCATTAAAAGGACAGACACCATGATAGAAAACTGACAGAACCCACTGTAGTCAAAGGGGTTTGTCAGGCACTGTTGGTGCCTGTGAAGTAACAGGTCTGGCACAACCTCTGTGACGGAGGTCCCGAATGGAACCTCTGATGCAGATATGAATTTAAGATGTTATTTGTCTAAATGTAACATAAATGCAGTGGGTTATTATAGTTCACTTACCTTAGGTCCTGGAAATCCTTCACCAGGGGGTCCAGGTAGACCAATAGGACATCTAAAACCTGGGTCTCCCTAAAAATAAATACAAATAAATAGCGCCATTAAATTTCTAAATATTATACTCTATTAGCCAAAGAAAACATGGTTCAGTCTGGTTGTTTGGCTAGATTGACTTGTATTGGTGACGAAATACATTGATTTTTAAAAGCCAGGGAAGATCACATGATGGAGAAGTGATGTTTAATGACATGTTCTGCCTTAAGTGACTTAAAGGGGTATTTTCGTTTCATCATTTGGCAGCCATTTATACTGGTTGATAAGCAGAGCTTGTGAAATGGAGGAGCATGTTTCTTTTCCCAGCAGGGTGCATTTTCTCTTTCTGCAGACACGCCCCAAAGTGTGCACATAAGACTTCATTCTGTGTGAGCCGGGGGAAGGGAAAGGTTCACAGCTGTCATTGGAAGTGAAAAGCTAAGTGTAACTCCATAGTGTATATCTACATTTCTCGCTAACTCTAAATACTTTGTAATTAGAATGGACATTTGACATTCAGGATTCTGGGAAAGATGCGTGATTTTTTTTTCTCTGTCTCTCACACACAGTGATATATCCTGCAGATTACTACACCTCTGACCTCTACAAATCTGCAGAACAAAACTATACTCTTTATCTGTTTGTGTTTACATGGGACTGCACATGATCTCTCTATCTGCTGCAGGGCCTTGATCGCCGTCAGTGACAAACCTTTCCCTGCACGCATATGTCGCACCTACCACTGATTGCTGTCAGTGACAAACCTCTCTCCGCATGCATATGTCGCACTTACCACTGATTGCTGTCAGTGACAAACCTCTCCCCGCACGCATACGTCGCACCTACCGCTGATTGCTGTCATTGACAAACCCCGCACGCACACGTCGCACCTACCGCTGATTGCTGTCAGTGACAAACCCCGCACGCACACGTCGCACCTACCGCTGATTGCTGTCAGTGACAAACCCCGCACGCACACGTCGCACCTACCGCTGATTGCTGTCAGTGACAAACCTCACCCCGCACGCATATGTTGCACCTACCACTGATTGCTGTCAGTGACAAACCTCTCTCCCTTGCACACGTCCCCCTGCGCGCTCCCGTCCGCGACCTCTTCCCTGCATCTCCCTCAGACGTGTTCCTGATCACGACCAGGGGTTGGACCTGGGCGTAACCCGACCCGGGGCTCTCATTTTGTTCCCAAGCACTAAACAAGCAGCCCGTTTTCCTAAACCATAGCACTTTGCTTTTGGTAACCCAAGGGAAAACATG
>JAODAL010013416.1:0-91423 GCA_025379985.1 Phyllomedusa bahiana | reverse complement strand
TTTTTTTGTTCCTAAAAGTTTGGGCTGCAGAAAATATGGAGGTAATCTGGGGGGAGTTTTAATTTTAGTTCTAGGTCACATGATTGATAACCGAGTGGAGCTAAACCGCTGTCTGTTTCCAAGGACAGCCAGCAGAATCTTGAAAGAAGCTCTGCATAGAAATAGTAAAAGAAAATCAGCAAAAATTTCAGTTTTAAAAGTATTTGCTATGTTCCTTTTTTATGCAAATTTGTTAAAAGTGGAATTACATCTTCTATAATAAGTTCATGTCTAAACATTTAACTTATATAGAAGTTACCTTTCTTTCATATCCCTTTCCCTTTCTTGTGTCCTTTTTTTTCCTTTCTTTTCTCCACCAACTTAATACTTTTCCTCATGCACATTTTCTTTCTCATACCCGCCCTCTTTGCCTACATGCTTTCCCACCCATCCTCTTATTTAACTATTTAAGAAATTGGGAGGACATGGGAAAAGCCAAAGGGTGGTGTCTGTTAATTCATGTAATTGTTGGTCCTTTTTGGCTTATTATCTAAGAGGGCTGTTTATTGTTGAACAAACGTGGTTTGAGGTGGTAATGTTAAGGAGGGATGACAATCTAGAAAATGCAGGGTTAGAAAGGTTAGAGAGGGGGCACTATATTGGTGGGTGAAGAAGTGGACTGTGGAGGGTGGATTAGACCAATGGATAAGGAGATCCATGTGTTACAAACCGCATTTTAAGATATGTTCCCACAATATTCATGTAATCCCCTGCCATCTATAAATTGTAAAAACTGGCAAGGAATTTAAAGTGTTTTCACAAAGCCCAAAATCTAGCAAACAAAATGGGGAGCTTGAGGGGCTGTTTAGAGGGCAAAAATTTACGAGGTTTTGGTGTTGCTGCGCATTGCTGAACTCTCACGGTTTTGGGGGGTTATCCTTCGGGTTTTACTCATTTAGAAAGGGGCAGGGCAAAAAAGAAAGGGAAAGGTGTGTCATATGTAAGGGTGATGTGAAAGCAAGTGTGGGAAAAGGGGAAAATGGTAAAGATGGTGAAAGGTGGAAACCCTTTTAGGTGGATAAATTTTCGGGGGGGTTAACACAGACAAAAATATTTTTGGTGTAATCTATAGACCCCCCCCAACATTACCCATGATAATAGGTAATAAGATAAGGTAATAGATAATAAGATATTCACTGGTGTCATGGTTCTGCTTCAACTGCTAAGGGGAGGAAGTTCCTAAACCTGTTTCAGGATAATTTTATGGCGCAGTTTGTGAAAAATCCCACTAGAAGTGATGCTCTGTTGGATCTGCTAATTTTTCTAAACCCCCTTTTGAATAAGTGGTATACCTGAGCCAGAACTGTCGTACAAGCAGTAGAATGCACCTGATTTATGAACCGCTGTAGAGCGGGTTCATAAATCAGGCGCATTCTAGCCTATTATTATGAGCATGAAATTTGGCGTCAACATGCCAAATTTCATGCGTGTCGCCCTAAGTACTTTTCAGGCATTCAGCTTAAGGGGTTAAAGAGCTCAGCTCATTTATTTTTGTGCCCCTATACATGATATTTAGAGATTCTCTGGTGACTGGTTTAGTACCAGGAGACTGGTGTAAGGCAAATGTGGTTCCCATTTTTAAAAAGGCTCCAAGTCTTGCCCAGGTAATAAGAGACCAGTAAGTTTAACATCTATTACGGGAAAACTGTGTGAGGGGCTCTGTAGGGACTATATACAGCAATATGTGACTGAATATAACATTATAAGTGATTGGCAGCATAGTTTTACTAAGAAGAGAAACTGTCAGACAAACCTGATATATTTTTATGAGGAGGTGAATAGAAGTCTAGATAGCGGGGCAGCTGTGGATATAGTGTTTTTAGACTTTTGCAAAGGCGTTTGACACTGTCCCGCATAAGCGTCTGTTAGGTAAAATTAAGTCTGGGTTTGAAATAACAGTATGTAATTGGATTAAAAACTAGTCAGATTGTACTCAGAGATTGGCTGTAAATGATTCCTACTCTGAATGGTCCCCAGTTATAAGTGGTCTCCAAAAAAAAAAGGGGGAATTTCACAAGAGAACAGAGAGTGACTTTTGATCACTATATTTACTATTTTGCCATAGGCAAACTTAAACGATACCAGTTCTCTATCTATAAAACACTAAACGTAACTTTTATTATGTATAACTCTTAACCTCTATACACACTATTTTAAAAACCTGATTCCCAACCTCACCATTTAACCCTTTCTACTTCTGAAGGAAGGAATACTCCTTTTCCATTATCAAGTCTGGGGGAACCCCACCTACCAACAGGAAAGCCTTATATATACAGCAATTTATTAACTCCCCGTGAGGGATCCCAAGCCTCCTCCTTGGGCAATGGTCCCAAAACTAATGGACACAAGACAAATAAGGCTCCCTTCTGCCACCCCCTGCAGAGGGTGGCACTTGTAGACAGAGGTGAGAAACACAATTAAAAACGCAGCCTGACCTCCCCGACATGTTTCACCACTAACCTGGCTTTATCGGGGGTTAGGGGCCCGGTCACCTCTGTCTAAAGTCCCCCCGCTGAGGGGGACAAAAGGGAGCTTATTTGTTTTGTGTCCTTTAGATTAGGACAATTCCCCAAGTAGGGGGGCTTGGATCCCTCACTGGAGTTAATAAATTCTGTATATAAAGGCTTTCCTGTTGGTAGGGGGGGGTTCCACCAGACTTGATAATGAAAAGGACTATTCCTTCCTTAAAGTAAAAGGGTAAAGGGTGGGTTAAAAATCAGTTTTTAAAATAGTGTGTATAGAGGTTAAGAGTTATACAAAATTTAAAATTAGTTTTTTTTTTTATGATGAGAATGATAGATTTTTTTTTGCCTATGGCAAAATAGTAAAACAGTTTTAAGTGGTGCACCCCCGGGTCAGTATGGGCCTTTTAATTCAATGTATTTTTTAATGAAAGGGGAGGGGATAATAGCACGTTTCTATTTTTTTCAGATGATACAAAGCTATGTTGGTAGTTTTAATCTATGGAAAATATTCGGAAATTACCGCGGGCCTCTTCACCTCTGTGTTTTTGGGCTCCACTTGTCAAATGAAGTTTAATGTGATAAATGTAAAGTTCTGCGGGGTATAATAATTGCAGCAAAATATGTCCTTGGGGTGAAAACTGGGAGAACCTTGTTGAGAAAGTCTGGGATACTCATAATCAAGGCTACAGAACAACATTCAAATTTAATACTGCCCCAAAGGCCCGAGGTATCGGCAAGTATTAAAAGAGGCATGGACTTACGAGACAGGGATGTTCTATTATCACTATATAACGCATTTGGTGCAGGGCCTTCATTATAGAAAATATGCTATGAGTTCTGGCTTCAGTATTACGAAAGGAAGTCAATGGAGTAGAGATGTGTGTAAGGACGAGAAGATATCACCAAAACTATTAAGTGGAATAAGAACATCTTAGTTATTATGAGAAGGAGGGTTAAAAGAATTAAACTTATTTAATCTTGAGAAAAGACAGCTCCGGGCAGACATGTATATATGTATATAAATTGCCCCTATAAAAGGTATGGTGAAAAGTTATTTCATGTAAAACCTCCTCAAAAGACAAGTGGGCATTCCCTTTGTTTGAAAAATAAAGGATTCATTCTCCAGAAGAGAAAAGCCTTCTGAACCATGAGAACTTTGAATCTGTGGAATAGCCACCCCAGGAGTCGGTCACAGCAGGAATAGTTGAGAGTTTCCAAAATAACCTTAGTGGCTTAGATAACCAATTAATACTAAATAATATTAATACTTATGTAGCTGTGTAAAATATCTTGATCCAGTCTAATAGCAACTATGGGAACAGGAATTAAATCTTCGTTTAGGGCAGATTGGTTCTTGCCTTATGGGTTCCAAAGCCTTTATCAGTAAGGGAAACTAAGTATAAAAACCTCCCTATCCTCCCCCCGTCATCCACATTTTTCTCCAGTCCTGGTTGAACTTGATGGACATTTGTCTTTTTTCAACCGTACTGCCGTTGAAATGCATGTTATGTATAAGGTGTAATGAGAAACTGTGTTATGTATGGTATATCCCAGTGACTATGGATTGTTCTTTTACCCCTCACCATCAGATCCAATTATGTGTTATTCCCCTGTCTACAAACTGGTATATTCAAGCGTAATTAACTATCCATCATAAACCATCAACTCATTTATTGGGGGTGACAGGTTATCTCCAAACTTCTAATTTGACATGACGGTCTGTCCATACCACATCTCAATGGGTTAATCGGGGAACACACAAAATGAGGTATTCTTATACCTTCATCTTCCAATATAGGCATATATAGATAATTAGTGCTCTCCGACCACTGCTGACTCGCTTGCTAGGAATGGGACCCCCCTTAATCCCTTTAAACCCATGTACCAACCATTTTAAAAATTAGCAAGTTAGAAATTGTAAAAAAAAGTAAACTTTTTTGAAACTTTATAATAAAAATTATGTACGAGCGTGTAAGATTTTTGCTACTTGGGGTTCCTTGAAGCCCAATTGCCCTGCAGTAGGTGGGGGGGAAACCCCAAGTCCATATTTGTTTTGTCCCCCCCGGGTTTTCCTCGTTTCGGCCCAAAAGCCCATAGGGGGAAAAACAGAAAAGGTAAAAACCCTAAAAGGGGCCCTGTGGACTTTTTCGGGGTTTTTTCCCCCCCCTTTTTCAAAACCACGTTTTTGAAAAAGGGGGGGGGACTAACCCCGAAACGTCACACGGTTTTTTCCCAGGCCCTTTCCCTGCCCTTTTTCCCCTTCCCTAGGGGCCCGTTAGCCGAAAACGGGACCCCGGGGAGATATATATTTTGGGCCTTTTGGTTTTCCTTTTCCCTTCAAAGTCAAAGGGCCCTTAAAGGGAACCCCCTTGTAGCTATATCTAGCACTCCCTCTTTAAACATTATTTTTTTAATTTTTCCCAAAAAAAAGTGACTTTTTTTTCCTATTTTTTTGGTTTGGCTTTTTCCCATTTTGGGTTGGTTTTTTTCCCTTTCCCCCTCTTAAAACTTTTTAAACCCAGTCTAAACAAAATTTTTCCAAAATTGCCCCTGTTGGGCGCTTTTGAAACCTAAAACCAATTGTTCAGGTTTAAAAATATGTCTTCCAGGGAGGAAAAAACCTTGCGTACCACAGTTTGGGGTTCACCCAACAGCTGAGCTGATCTAAATTTTTTTCCTTCCCAAAAGGAAAAACAGAAAATTTCATTACATTTGTGTTAGTTGTTTTCTGCGATTTATCCTTTTTATTTAATAACTGCTATGCATGCCAACTTATTGTATCTTTCTTTTTGTATTTTATATAAGCACTGTACCTTTTTCTATTAAAGCTGAAAACTTTAATAAGTTTGGTCCTTGTATGCTCTAAAAATCCACTTGATCAAAGTGTTTTTATCCCTGTGACAGCTGGAGAGCAGTGTTTGATTAGAATGTTTTAACCCTGCAAGTAACAGTGAGCAGTGTTTGTTGGTGACAGAGTCCCTCCAATTTTGATTTTTGAGGAATTTGGTGGCAGCATATATTTTTGGGGTGCCAGAACTTTGTTGGGGTGTGATTTATGCTCAATTTGCCACCTGAGCGGAAGGTGAGTGCAAATAAGATTGAGTGGAAATAAATTGACAGCCATTTACAGTGGCCCTTAACGTCACATGCTGATAACTGTGTAAATGACACTAACTATGTAACATTCATAATAAAGTTAAATTACCCCATGTAAAAAGGCCTGTAATCAGCCATGGAATGGGAAATGCTTATTTTTAGCCCAATCATATCTTCTATACAATACAGAAATCATAATTTCTCAACAACACATCTCCTCACATACAAATAATCATTACCCCCAGACAATTAGGGTATGTTCACACAGCGTTTTTTTGGGCCGTATTTTAGCACATCTAACGCGTTGGAAAATGGCCCAAAATCACCTTCAGACAAGCTTTACATCTTCCTTCATTGAATATAATGTAAAATATACCTTGTTGTCCACATGAAGCATATTTCACAAGCACAATTACAAGCTGTTTTTTGGTTGCAATTACGACCATAAAAATAAGTGACGTGTCAATTCTTGAGGTGTTTTTTCACTCATAAAAATCCACACAGGAAACAATGGGCATAGGATTTTTCATAATGCTCTTCAAAATACGCTCCTAATCGGGTGTTTTCTAAACAGATTTGGAAGCTGATTTCGAAGCGTAAATTTATATTTAAAAAATGCCGTGTGAATATACCCTTAGGCAGTGTACCCATCATTATGCAATAACTCATCTTTCACTGATCTATACTGTGTTGCTTATGTATCTAATTATGATGTTGATATGTGCTACCAATATCTGTAGAGGTGTTAACACAGTTAAGTTTGTGTCATCGTTCCCTAAGTTAAACAAGCAATTTTATACATTTCATTCATTTTTGTAACAAACTGATTGTGCTCTAAAAACTTAAACCTGTGGGCTGTGAGTAAACCGTGCAAAGAAAGTGATCAAAGTCTTCATAAACATGACGTATGTGTTGACGCTACTTTTAACTTTTTGCACAAGGTGTTTCTATAAATAACAGATCAGAAAGAAAAAAACACAGCTGAATGATTTTCCTGTGCTGTCCTTGATGGATCGTCTAGTAAATTAGCAGAAGATCACTTAGTGTAGGCAGAGCAGTCATTACGAGAATAAATTGAAATTGAAATCTTTCATTTTTTGAGGTGTCCTATTTCATCAGTAGACAATGTTTGAGTTGTTATGTTTGACTGTTTAACTTCAGTTTTGGCAAGACTTCAACACAGCGAACTACAAAAGCTATAAAGCCGCTGTCTGCAAGAGAGTAATTTATACCAACAAGTTCAGGGTAAAGTGCTTTGAGTTTATCAGGTGGTAGACTATCCCTCTTTACATATGCCCATTGGGTGGTATAACGTTGTAAGAGACGAGCCACAATTCTGCCTCTGTAAGAAAAAGAGACCAGGCTGAACTGGCTGATAGTACCCATTGAAATTCATGGGAGCATTGCTCAAATAGGTCTCTGTTCATTTAACAGTTCAGGATTTGCAACATCCCAAACTCAGATCCCAAGACCTACTCTTTCTGGATATCTAGCACTTATGGGCTAACCTGAGGCAGCTTTAGTGCACTTACATTATAGATTCTACAATCTACATTCCCCAGTGATAAGGCGGTGGCCTTATTGCTATCCTGGACTCATCTTGGACAGCACTTGTGTATTGCCATTGAATGAAAAGTTGTATTCATTCCTTATACAGCATCATTTTCGAAAGACTGAAAATAGGGACAAATTATGGATGATTTTTTCACATATTCAACCAAAGTTCTAACTTATCTATTTGCAATTGTACCACTAGCACTCATCCCCCTCATGGATAGTAGGCGTGTGAGTTGTTGTTCATCAGTATTTTTGCACCTGAGCAATTTTCCCTGTATACTGGTGTGAATTGTCCAATGTGCAGATTTTTTTTACTAAGCCATTGCTTCCCTCATGGTTAGGTGTGTGAGCAATTGTTCATCAGTAATCTGCACCTGTGCACCTTCTCCAATGTTGCACTGGGTCTTTTATTCCCTCCTGCTGGAAAATAGTCTTTTGTCCAGCCATTGAGCTGTGAGTATAGTTATATGTCTATGCTTTTAATTAATGTCCCATTTTTCGATGGTTTCAAAATTCAAGCATACCCAAAGTGAATTGCTTATATTTGAGTCAAAGTGAACACTGACCATAAGCTGAAGTACAAGACTAATTCATAGATGCTCGGTAAAAAGTGTAATTTTTTCTTGTAAGATCCATACTAAATAAGTCTGGATTTGTTTTACAGGTATAGTGTGTCTGTTTTACATCCTGAACCTCATTTCACATCCACATTCATCTTGGTGAAAGAAGCTAGGTCACTGTTTAAACATGTTCAATAATTAGATTAAATGTCTAATTTTCTCATTGCTACTATTTTTCTTAATCCAAATTACAGTGTCTAATCATTACATTGTTTACACACATTGTAGAACAATCTTGTACAATTGTGAAAAATTTTAGCAAACCCCATTTGGAATAGTTTTACACTATACTAATGTAATTCAAGTTCACATCGTAGAAAAATATGTAGGACTATTTAGATTATAGAGGGACACCTAGCAGTGTAAGGGTGCTTTTAGTGTTAATTTGTTCAAACTGCAGCATCTGGCTTCCTTTTTGTATTGATGTAGTATAAAATGTGTACATAGCTCAGTAAGGTAGTGAAGTAGTGTATAACCTTGTGGGACAGAGCAGTGTAAGCTCACAAGAAAACAAGGTATGTTGATAAAGCAACTGCCAAGGTAATTAAACCATTAGTCAGTATCAGGATTGGTCAGGGACACACACAGAGACACAGATGAGTGAGGCCCTGACACTGGTCCCAGCCTTTGTCCCTGCCTTTTGGGGAACCCGACTCCTTACTAGGCCGGCCCCAACCAATAGACTTAAAGGAGTTGTCTCCCCACAGGGTTTCAAAGAATGCATGAAAGAAATTCTCTGTCACTTCCTGGTTCAGACTAATTTGCATAAGCTCCATGCTTGTACAGGTCTGTTGTGCTTTCAGATGCTAATTAGATTAGATTAGCTTCTCAAACTACTTGCAGGACTTCTTATCTGACCCCCAAAACAAAAGCCCTAATTACAGAGCTGTTTACTTGAGATAAATCAAGCTTTTTACTGTCTGGCAGCACAGGACACTGACTGACACTGCTGACCTGTGTGATGACTCACTCTCTGTTATCTCATTGAACAAACAGCCCAGGGAGATTTGTTTACAGGTCAGTTACTGAGGAACTGAAATAGCCAAGGAGTAATAAATTCACTTGTATCTCTTAGGGAAAACAGAGGAACAATGCAATATATTTGGAAAATGTCTTTATTTTGTGTTCCCTACAATTTGAAAGCTATTCTTTGTAGCGAGACAACCCCTTTAAGACTACACTGAGCCAAGTGAAACACAGACAGAGACAAACAAACACGGAACAAACAAGAGTAGTTAGGCAGGCCAAGTCATTAACAAATGGGCAACGCAGTACAAAAACGTGAGACAAGAGAATAACCAGGGTACAAGCAACAGTCAGAGAACACAGGAGGTTCAATATGAAAAACAGGTGAACTATAGGCAGACGAACAAACCATATAGCTGGCAAGGCAGAAAGGGAAATTAATCCTTTAAATAGGGAATAGAGAAGGAGAACACAAGACCGGATAGGAGATCAGAGCTGTCACTCAAAAGGAACCAGGTTAACTAAGAGTGTGCTGGAAGGTTCCTGGCCATGGGCGTTGGCCAGGAAACAATTAAGCACACAGAGAATTAGCCCTAGTTAACATTGGTAAAACAAATACAAGGCATCAAGTAAAAAAAAACATGGTTTTCGCCGCACCGACCGTGGCCGGCGACCAAAGCCCAAAGCTAGGGGTCTGCTGGGCATGATCATGACAGTCAGACCCAGAAGTAAAACATAATCATTAAGTTATGGTTTATTTTCTTAGTGTTTTATTTTTTGTTAGTACTGTCCATTTGCCTATACTATATATTTACTGAATATCAATGTGTACGAAAAACCTAAAATGTCTAATCCAGCTGCTTGAGGCCCTCACCAATCCTAGTCCACAAAAAATACAAAAAATAGTCTACTCACTGTCATGGGGGCTGGCGTGGGTGCCGTTGCGCCCTGCGCCGCCCCCTGCCCGCAGGGGGTCCGGCACGGGCGCCGCGGCTACCCGCGATCATCCCCCTGCCACCCCAGGTCCGGTGTTGAGCCACTTACCCGTCCACGCTCCGGTGTACGCTGCTCCTGCCTGTCCCGGCCACCGCGCGCGTACCGGCTCCTAGGGGCGCGCGTGACGGCTGGTCCGGATTTAAAGGGCCAGTACGTCGGTAATTGGGTCAATTGCCGGCTGCTGGTCCTATTTAAGATATATGCCCCCAGCACTCTTGCAGTTTGTTGGTGTGCGTTAGCCTAGTTCTGAGTGTTGGAAAGTCCTGTCTGATTTACGGGTGTACCAGTCTGTCCGCTACGTTTCCTGACCTTGTCTGTTTGCGCCTGCCTGGAGTCTGCCCGTCTTGACCACAAAACCTCTGCCGCCCCTTTCTTGACTCCTGCCTGTCCCAAATTACGCCTTCGGATTCTGATTCTTTACCTCGCGCACCCGGGGCCCGCCATCGCAAGCAAGTCACCGTCAGGGGTAGCGCCCTGGTAGCCTCAGCCGCAGCAAGTCCATCCCGCTTTGCGGCGGGTTCTGGTGAATACTGGGGGTCCCTAGACTATGCTCCGGGTTTGGCTTAGCTTATATCGCCTTGCGGTGGTCCAGCGAGTCCACCGAACCCTTACAGTACAAACTGGCCATGGATTCCGCCAGGGTACCTCTGCCCGAACTCCGGGACGTCAGCAGAGCCAGCGTATTGACCAGCTCGCGCCCCTGATGCAGAACCTTGCAGCCCGTCTAGCTCTGCCTGCGGCTGCTCCCGCCACGCCGGCACCACTTGCTCCTGCAGCCGTGACTCTACCTGCTCCAGCATCGGGACCTTCTCTGCATCTGCCGCTTCCTACACGTTATGATGGAGACCCTAAGAAGTGCAGGGGCTTCAACAGTAATGCTCAACCCCCACACCGGGAGATGTTGGGGCGTCAGTCTCTTACCGAGCGGGCAAGTTGGCCTCCTAATTAGCCTCCTAAGGGCCGAAGCTCTTCCCCCGGGCCACCCCAGCTTGGGACCAAGTAGACCTCTGACAGCTAACTCCAAACTTTCCTTCAAGGGATTCGCACATTTCAAGGGAACCTGGCCGCCCTCCTCCGCTGCCTGCAGCTCTGCTCAGTCCCCGTAGGGCGACCTGGGGGTAGGTGTACCCCGTGCGTTCCGAACTACCCTTCTAATTTGGTTTGGAAAAATGAGGCGCTGGTGGCAACCCCTTTCGGAAAAAGGTCTTTTGGGGCCCCGCATTAAGGACGAGCTCGCTGGTCGGGATTTTGCCATCCATTTGGATGAACTGATTGGGTTGGACCACCCGTATGAATTTGGGTTCCTGAGAGACAAAGGGTTTTGCTCCAACGGGAAGTAAAACCCGAACCAGCCGGTTACCTCGTCTGGTCCCATTTTTCAACGCCTCCATTTCCCTTGGAGTGTCGTCAAAAGCAGCTATTTTTACTGGGGCGGTTTTTCTGGAAATTTTTGGTGACGGTCCGGTAGCCCGGGAAATCCCGCCCCTAGGGTGGGAGTGCCCCCAGGTGTCAGTGCGGCTTCCCGTCTGACCTTCCCGTACTCTGTGGAATTTCGACGGACAGCCCCTTTCCCAAAGCCACCCCCCTTTCCTTGATTCGGGGCCCCGGGGGAAATTTTTTTCAGCCAAGTCTGGGTCCAAAAGTTTTTCCCCCCGGTTAAACCCTTGCAGAAAAACCCTGTACGTCTCTCTGTCAGTGGTAAATGTCTCAAGGATCCCCAATTTGGTTCGCAGGGCCCCTTCCCTTCCAGTTGGCGCTCTACACAAAGAGACTCAAAAAGTACTAGTTCTGCCTCGCTCCTTTCTGATATCCTCCTGGGCCTGCCGTGGTTGCAAGGCATGCTCCGACTCTGGACTGGAAACACTGGTGACATTGTCCCTTGGGGGCCGCATGCCCCTCGCGATGCCTCTCTGCACTCCCTCCTGTTCATCGTGCTGACCTTTTAAGCTACGAAGACTCTGCCAGGTCTGCCTACTCCCTTTCCAGGATTTTGCCGACGTCTTCTCCGAAAGAGGGGCCAGAAATTCTTCTCCGCACCCGGCCGTTCGCTGTCCTTTTTGACCTGCAACACGGTACTACTCCTCCTCGAGGCAGAGTTACCCTTTTTTCTGTCCCAGAAAAACCCAAGGCAATGTCAGAGTTATATTTAGGAGAATTCCGTTAAGGCTTTATACGTAAGTCCTCTTCACCGGCGGGGGCTGGATTCTTCTTTGTCAAAAAAAAGGATGGAACTCTCCGGCCCTGTATCGATTACCGTGGACTAAATAAAATCACCATAAAAAAATTGACCGCCATCGCAAGCAAGTCACGTCAGGGGTAGCAACCTGGTAGCCTCACGCCGCAGCAAGTCCATCCCGCTTTGCGGCGGGTTCTGGTGAATACTGGGGGCTACTTAGACTCCGCTCCCTGGCGTGGCTTAGCTATCATCGCTTGCGGTGGTCCAGCGAGTCCACCGAACCCTTACACTCACCCTTAGTGTCCAGTATGAACTCCTCTGTAAATTGGAGCCAGGTAGCAAAGGTGAAATAAATGGAGTTGTATCAGCTGCATGTACACACAGGATAATTGTTATTAAAATCAAATCTTCTTCATTTGAAAAATTCAAGCATAAAACTCCATCATAGACAGAATGTATCACAAAGCAACATGTAAAGCAATGTAGTGCATGTTTGGGTTGGATACACGCTGAGGCTAACTATGTACAGTAGCTGAGCTACAACTAAGGAAAATGTCTTTCCTAAACGCGTCAGCATGTAACCAACCCAAACGTGCAAAACAGTACTTGACATGTTGGTTTGTGATACATTCTGTCTATAACGAAATTTTATGCTTGTATTTTTCAAATAAAGAAGATTTGATTTTAATAACAAGTATCCTGTGTAGACATGCAGCTGGTACAACTCCATTTATTCCTCCCTAATCCTAGGAACAGTGTAACTTTTTGTGTTTGCAATGGCAAGGTTGCTGCACCTAAGCATCCATCCTCCATTAACAATATTGTATATCAATAGTAAGTTATTACCAATTGAGTATGCCCTATGCAGTGAACACTGAGGTTCCACCACTCCATTGCAAAAGGGAAACAAGAAAAACTAAATGTAATGTCTGGCCCTTAAATGTTGGCATGAGTAGAACTCAAAGGTTGTTATTGCCTTATAATATGTAAACACTGTGAAAAGCAAAGATACTACAGGTGTAAATTTTCATTCACACAGTGTGACTTTGGGGCATTTTGGTGCAGTTTGCAGTAGTGAACTGTAGTGAAACTGCCTAATGAAATGTAAGGGTGGGTTCAATTTTTCACTATCATTACTGCATCGCAATTAAACTGTCTTTATTATCAGCAAGCTTCTGTCAGTTATCTAAATTGTTTAGGAAGGTGTTTCAAGTAACTAATCAATTATTGTGTTTAAAGTCTTGTGCATTATAAACACTGTAATTGATTAATCACTTGTAACACCTTGCAAAACAATTTATATAAATGAAAGAAGCTTGCTGCTAATAAAGACAGTTTAGGGCAGTACTGCAAGTGAAAAAAAAACAAGCCAAAACTGCACCATGTGAAAGCACCCTAACAGAAAACTCAATGAGTAGTTTCACTGCAGCAATATAAAAATGTCCCCAAAAACACCACAAGACAGTGCTGTATGAAGGCACTCTAAGTGTAAGCAGAACTTTTACGAATAAGTGTATTTCTTACATCTGGTGGGATTGCTCATAGTATAGTAATCAACAACAAAATATTTCACTTAGTTCTTTTAAAAATTATTCACTGTTATTCTAAGTTGTCCGTTAAGACGAAAATTAGATTGGCACCAAAAAGCCCCATTCAAATGGATTCAAAACAGTCCCATTCAAATGAACTCAAAGTTTGGGGAAACTATGACAGAAATTTCAACGGTGGTGCTCAGCAAATATTAGAGAAGTACCCATATAGTCCATATAGAATAAAAAGATTTGCGGCACTCACCAGTCCTTCTTCATTTAATTTTATGCCATAAAAAGAGAGCAGACAAACGTATTAGTCATTACAACCTGACCCACGGCTACTTCATATGTACCCACGTTTTCTCAAGGGCATGGGCCAGGTTGTAATGTCTATACCGTTAGTCTGCTCTCTTTTTATGGAATAAAATTAAATGAAGAAGGACTGGTGAGGTATTCGAAGTTGTTCAACAGGACAACAGTAGTTCATAATATGGTTTTTCTACATGTTTTCTAGTTGCCTTAGTGCTAACACACCATGGACAGAACTAATTAATAAATCTTACTTCCTCGACATACCTCCCAAAGTTTAGTGACTGTAAAGAATGACACATTAGGCAGAATTTTTTTTTTCAGCACACCTTACATACAAATATAATACCTCTCTATGAAGAACGCATTTTATCATTATACTGTTACTAGACAAGGTTCAGTATGCCAAGAACAATATTACCAATAAAATAATGGAAAAATTATATTCAGTTTCACTGACCGAACACTAATAATGTCAAATATAAATATTGCCTTTTTAGGCCAAAAACAGTAATAGTGATCCTCTTACTGCCTCACACAGTAATAGACCCACCCCCCCACCCCCCCCACTCGGTGTTACTCATATAATAAAGTAAATAAAGCATTGGATGTTGCCTTCTTTAAAGCCGTATCGGACCCACACAAAGAGGTGGCAAAACAAGTTCCTACGGAGTAATTGTGTCCGCACACAGTTATGAGGACCCGCTTTGTGCTCTCTATACGGAATTTATACCCCTTTGTGTAATAATAGTAATGATAATGTATAATAATATTTAGTGTCAGACTGAAGTTTTTTTTGGGCCTACCAGAAGAAATTATTTTGAGGGCCCACTTTTAAGTAATCTTTGCACATTTTTGATTTAATAGGATATCTGAAAATTGTTTCTAAGGTCAGTTCCAAATAAGGTTATATTCTGCTAGGGTGCTGAAATATTAGATGTATATTATTTTGACAAAGCTCGGATCCACTGGAGAAGCCACTAGTACTCTAGTGGACCAGTGCAACAATGATAATGTTCACTTTTTGTGCCCCCAGTTGTAGTATTCCTTTGTGTCCCCATATGTTAAGACCCAAACACTACAGCATGTAGATAGGCAGATCCCCATATAGTAGGGAGGTCACGGCACATGCCCTGACTTCTTGGGACATATGCCATAACTCTCCACAGTCCTTGGAATTTAAGACTGTCCTGCTGAATCTGAGACAGCTTAAAGGTATATATAAATTATATATTGTAAGGCCGCACCTGGGAAGGTCTTCAATGGCGTGTATATCCCAGCCAGATTCTGGGCGTATGCCTGGAGAAATCAAGATAAATGTCACCAAGGTAAGGAGCCTTGGTGGAGTGAAAGGCCAGCATTAAATAGGTGTCAACAGTACAGACTGTCAACATATGTTTAACGGCAGGTTAGTATGGCTTCCAGCCCTCCCAGGTCAGCCTTTCATTGGGAGTAAGCATAGAGCAGGGTGGGTGTTTACTCCCCATGTTCCATGCCAGGATTTCCCTGGCGTATTTAACGTCGGTAGGTAAGCTGACTGGGTTTCGGCTGCAACTCCAGTCTACCTTTTGGGCTGGAGGTGTTCACACTGGAGGAAGCCAGTGTCTGCTACAACGTTGCACAAGGTGCTAGTGAGGAAACTACACTTTTGTCTAGTAAGTGCTCAGACGAGCAGGAGTTTATGTTTACCATTTTGCTGTGCATGTGTTACCATACGTTTTGTTTTTTCTGCACAATAAACATATGGACCCAGGAACCGTTTGCACCATATATCTGCCTCTGTCTCAATGCCTAAAGGACTTTGACGGTGATCCCAGAGCCGTGCGAGCTCACAATATAGTTTCATAGTTTGTAAGGCCGAAAAAAGACAAGATGTCCATCCAGTTCAGCCTGTTGTGCTAAGGTGTTGATCCAGAGGAAGGCAAAAAACCCCAATGAGGTAGAAGCCAATTGTCCTCCTTTTAGGGAAAAATTCCTTCCCGGCTCCTATCTGACAATCGGAAAAATCCTTGGATTAATGACCCCTCTCCAGAATCATAGACACTATAACTTTTTATATTATTACGCTCCAGAAATGCATACAAACCCTTACAATATGTATGTATAGATTAATAAAAGAGAAAAAGAAGAAATAAAAAATTTGGTTTGAGAGGGTGCATGTCATGGCCTATTTGGCAGGGGAGAGTTTGTTCTTTCTGTTTACCTGAGTAAAATTGCATCTTCAACATCTGCAGTATAATTAATCAAATGCATCACTACTTATCTACAGAAGAGGTTACTAGTCTTAGATACCCACAAAATATTCATTGAGGTAATATATATAAAAATTAAAGGAGGTTCCCCTATTTTATCCTAACACTCCCTAGCTGTGCACTTAGATGGAGTAATGCATGTGCCAATATATTTACTTTAACAAAATGACTTATCTCAACATAATGCGGACGTACGTTCATCTACGGTATAAAGTTCTCATCTTGAGCAGAAATACAAACTAGAATATTAATCAGTGACAAGAGAGATAAACCACTGCTTCTAACAAACCTTCATAGGAAGATTGATGTAGATTACAGAAACAAGTTGATTTCTTTGTAACCTTTGTTTATTTAAAAGAAGGAGGTACGTGGTCTGCTGATTATAGCTACCAAGTTGTTTGTTACTATACTGTACATAGAATAGTTAATAATTGACTGGGTCCCTGATGCCATGGAGAATAAAATGAGAAAAAAAATCACTGGCTTTACTGTACTTGTGATAGCACTATCTGCTAAGTGTGTGTGCCAACATATTGTCCTATTTATTTTTACTCCCGGAAATCAAATGAGAAGATATCATTCCATTAAGAGCAATTATGTACTGCATAGCACCTGAGAAATGTACAGTATGCTATGTGTGAACTATGAGGGTCACAAATCACACCTGATAGAAAACAGATAAGAGCAAGAATTACTGTTCCCTCCTGTCACGCCTCACAAGTTTCCAGATTGTTTATTTCTTGACCTGTTGTAAATGACTTCTCCACTTATATTGCATTTTACTATTTTTAAAGATTCTAAGTTCCTTTGAAAGTCCATGTCTTCTGTCTATAAAAAGTCTGTGAATTCTCAGTTTCTTGTATAACATCATGTCTGATGAAGAGAGCTAGTACTCTCGAAAGCTACCATCAAATATACTCAGTTATCCTCTAAAAGGTATCGCCTGATTTCTTCACTCTTCTACTACTTTCTATGGCTAACACGGTACAACATAATACTACTAGCAGTATATTCTCATGCATTTAACAAGAGTATTAAAATAATTATTCTAGAATAATTGTTCATTATGTGCAGGGCCGCCATAAGTAATTTCAGGGCCCCAATGCATCTTGCCACATTGCCCATTATCACCTACAATATTTCACCATGTCAGGGGTCCCCTTTTAAAAAAAAACTGATCAGGGCCCCTGACAGGAATACTGATGGCTCCACAGATTAGGTGTATTCCTGTTTTTTGTTTGTAGTAACACCTGTTTAAACTGGTGATAATGACTACAATATTAACATGTGTCATGTGGCATTACAGGTAAAATCACTGTTTTGTTAGCACTTTTTTCTGCAAATAACTTACATTGTGCAATAATGGTCTTGTGATAAGGTTAGCTAATGGCCTGGCATGTATTTCCTTCAAGGTAATCACTCCTCTGTGAACAGTTTCATTTGTTCCCGATCATTGCTCAATGTAAACTTCCCAGCAATCGACCAACGAACAAGCATATACCCTTTTGTCAGCTACTCACATCTTTTATGTTTGCATTAAAATCACAGTTTTTCAGCAGGACATTACCTGTTATATGGAGAGATGTGCTGCTGAGAAAGAATGATTTTGATGTACTGAACATCTGCAGAGGGTCTGAATGATCACTCGTGCAGGCTGTTCACTAAAAACACCTTCAGGCTGTGTTCACACAATGTTTTTTGACTTGTATTTTTGCTGTTATTTCCCTTTCTCCCAATAAACATCCCATTGTTTTTAAAGGAAATATAAAACATGCGCACTTTGCCATATTTTAATGCATTGTTTTTTTAATTTGCATGTCATGCAAAACACAGAAGAGCTTGACATGTCTTGTTGCATTAAACATGTAATTTATTCTTTGAAATAATAGGCTTTGCAAGACATGTATGAGTATTGTTTTCTGCATTACTGCAACATGTCTTTGAGCATAAATGAGTCAAAAAATGCATTAAAAGCTTATCAAAGAAAAAAATGTGTTGAAAATACACATTGGAAAGGCACATAATTTATATGTGGATTTGCCTTTAAATACATTTATATGAGTGTTGCAGAGTTTAACTTGAGGGTGATATCATGGCTTTTTGTGTTATCTGCTTTTATCTCACAACAAAGGCCATTGAAGAGCAATGAAAAAGTTGAAATAACATTCTGTGTTATATTATGATGCACAGTCTGTCAAGTATTGCTTTACTATAGCCGCCTTTTTATGCCATGTGAACATAGCCTTAGGCTCATGTTTACATCTCCTCTTTTCTTTCATTGGACGTATATGGCAGAAGTATTCCCCAGCATATAGCTTTATTAGAATACCTAGGATGGAAGGCTGCATCATATGCTTCTATATAGACATACAGTGGCATTCTTCACCTATTGAATTCCATTGTAAGAAAACTTATACCCTGCAGTATACTCTTTCAATGTTTTCCCTTTGTATATAACATCACAGCAGACTACACTTTCTTACAAGATTTTACAGTCAATACAGTATGACGAAAGTATTGAAATAAGTTTTAAACAGATGCTTTGCTAAAAGAACAATATTTTATCTGACTATATTTATAAAAAATTTATAATTAAAGAAAACCTGTGGCTGTCTCTGATATGTCTGTTTTAATAAATACTTGTATTTCCTGTGAAATAACAGTTCTAGAACATCTTCTTTTATTCTGTGTTGTGTTGTTCCTCTGTTATACCTCCTAGAAATGTATTACTGAATATTTCAGCTTGGTGTTCCCAATGGGGGTTGTGCCGCTGCATAGTCTGAAATTGTCCAATTAGTGCTGGCAATCAGTGTGCGCAGAGATACACCACTTTGAAAACTGGAATGGTAACACCCATCTGACAGATTCAGTAATAAATGTATAGAAAGAAGGTGATACCCTCGCATTTCTGCTGTGGACAATGCAACAGGGCTAACCTGTGTCTAGGCTTCCAAATTTGGAATATGAACTTAAAGGGGTTTTGCGAAGTAGTGATTCCCTTACCTAACAGGCTGCCACCGTACTCTTCAGTCTTGAAAAAAGGGGCGTTGTGTTCCTGTGCTTAAAAATACAAATGCCTCCTCTGTGATGTCATCGCACCACCTCTCGTGCACCCATTATTCATCAGCCTTTTCAGCTGAGCAAACGTGGTGTTTGGCTATACCACAGAGAGAACTCTGTATTGTGCACAAAATATATATGTTTTGAAAGCCTGTGCTGTTTTCTCCCTCTTATCTATCCAGTAGAAAAGATTAGATCCTAACAGGCAGCCAGCAGTCACTGACTGCTGCAGGGGGGAAGGAGGAGGGCAGGAGAAAAGATAAGATGGATCCAGCAAGCAGCCAGCAGTCACTGACTGCATGTTTACTTATATAATTACATTACAGAGATTCTCTGGCTTTCCTACACATGAAAGGCTGTGTAAGAAAGTCAGGGAGCCATTGTAATGCTAGGAGTCAAGGAGTAGTGGTGGGGGTATGGCTGAGAGAAGCAGAGTTGGTGCACATGCCCAGTAGCATTGCTCTGCTCTCCAGCTAGCAGAAATGCTCAATCCCATGCCCTGATATCAGATAAGAAGAGCAAACAACGCAAGCGTGGCCAGCCAGGCACAAGGCAAATTGCTGGCCGGTGCCCCTGACAACGAGCAGTAAACACATGAAAAGTAAGTAAGGCTGCAGCTGTGACGGGCTACATTTTTGTAATCACATATATTTAGGAAAGTGATTAAATAATCATTTTTGAGGATCCCACGTCTACATTAGATTGTGGCAAAAACCCGTTTAATTTAACAGAAAAGAAGTGATGTCACTTTTTTAAAATCCACAGATTTCCCTTTATTTGGTGGAATCCTGCATGAAAAAAACATTGGGGCAGGTTTACTTAGACAGTGTGAACTTAGATTAGACAGTTTTAGAATCTGCCACATTTATGAAAGTGGTGATAAATATGACGTTTAGACTGTCATGTTGACTTACTTTATGCCACTAATAGTGGCAAAATTTTGCTGCATTTTATTGGCAAATGGCGTTGCACACTAAGCCATGCCCTCTTCATGAAGCCACACACCTTTCATCAAGGCCATACACCTTTTGTCGGACAAGTGACAGAAGTGTCAAGAAACTGTTTAAAACAATAAGCCTAGCATAAAACATGAACAATAGCATTGTGGCACAAGTTGATCGGGGAAAATAAAGCATCTAAGCTTTCAGGGAGAGTAGATCACATAAGCTGATCTATATAAGAGTTTTGGTTAGGATTAAAGCATACAAACAGCAGACTACCAAGGAAAGGGGATCACACATGCTCTGTTATAATACTAAGAGACAGGAGAGAAGCAAACAGACTTTGTAGGGGGAAGGAAACAGGGAAAAATCACACACTTTCCAGCATCAGTGTCTGTCAGTGCAAGGAAGAAAAGATCCTTGATGAGCTGTAGATAGAGAAAGTAGTACAAGAATGATCACATGCTGTGTGTATGAGAGGGAGTGAAGGTCAAAACATCTTGGACACATAGGGCAACATGTATGAACATTTGCTCTATTTTTAAACCGGCGCACTCCAGTATTAGGCGCATTACAGAGCACCCGCGGCACTTTGTAATGCACCTGAGATCGGGGGGCATGCTGGAGGCGTGTCGCACTATAACCATACGAATCTACACATTTATGACGTTTGAATGGCATATCCAGGTGCATTACTGCTGGAACAGGAAAACCACATAAAAAGTGGTTTACCTGAGCCAAAAGTGTAGCTTTGTAGCTAGAAAGCGTTAAATCTATGACCCACAGTAGACCAGGTTCATAGATTCAGACGCATTCTATGCTACAAATGCACACAATAAAATTGCCGTCTGAGCGCCAAATATCATACATGTTGCCCATAGACCTCACATCCCCATGCATTAATGGGGGTATATGCCCACAAACAAAAAGTCTAAACTACTAGGAGTTTGTTGAAAACTGCATATCAGGGGGTCGAAATTTACTATTAAAACAGGATACAACAGGATACAAAAATAATGCAAGGGCCCTTTTTTCTGTCTTGTTTTAAGCAGAATCCAAATGGATTTTGGCAGATTGGCAGCCAACTGCAATCGTACAGCCACCCAGTTAAATCCTGTTTCAAAGATATCTTTTTAATCTTTTGAAAATTAAAACAGGATGCAAAAACATGATGTGAACAGGGCCTAATGCAGTCTGAAATGAAACATTGTTATAATTCAATCTAAAACATAGTTCAACTTTTTCGATTCAAGTGAACTACTAACATGTAACAAAATATTTTTCATCACCAAGGCTATCCACAGCTTTTGAGAAACCTAATATAAATTCTTCACTATATAAAATATTAATATAAAACTTAAACTATAAATTCACTGAATTGTGAATCAGCTTTGCTGCAAATGTCTAGCCTGTGGAATTACTGTATTTCACAAGTGCTGTATTTTCATTACAGATTTCCTTTATTTGTTAGATAGCTACTGAAAGGTTTAGCACAGTAGTGGCCAAATATTATATAGCCATTAACAAGTAAATCTCAGAGCAAGGACCAGTAGGTGTTATTGCTGTTCCCTTCTGTTGATTTTAGAAAAGTAGAAAAATGCTTCCATGTAGGTTCGCATTTGATGTGTCAAACTATCCTTTTCTAGTAAAAGACTAAATATCACTATTATAGGGGCAATTAAAGGGGTTTTCCCACCATATACATTGAAGATATATCAATAGGATAAGCCATCAATGTGTTATAGGTGCAGGTCCACCGGTGGGACCCACACCTAACTCAAGAAAACAATTTTCAACCGAGAGGTGGTCGGATCTCTCCTATTAATTTTAATGGGGGGGGTTCTGAGTACAGACAAGCGGGAATAAATAATAAATAGAGAACTATAGATTACGAGATGTCTGAGACTTCTCCTCCGTTAAAATGCATTCTTGCCTTTGGATTTAAATAGTGCGTGAAAATCCTCAACATAGAAACACACCCTACGAATCGGAAAAGGGGAGATGTGTACCTTTTTGTTTCCTTTATGAACTACATGTACCTTACCATGGTCTGCTAGCAGCACATCCAACTCAGGTTCCACAATTAGATCCCATATTAAAAAGGTTGTCCAATTTTAGTCAAGTAAGTCTAACTAATGACTTTGGACTAGTAAGTATATTCAGTAAAATTGCTATATGTTGTCGTCAGTAGATATTATTCCTCATTTCTTCAACTTAGGCTCCTATCAGTCATTGAAATTGCTAGGATAAATGAATGAAATTAAAATGTTGCTTGGCTCAATACCTTTACGTATAACCCAATTAATCTGGCCCTGAAAGTCACTCTATTATCTTTTCAGTGTTAACAATGTAACGAGGAGTTACCAGATAGAATAAAAAATATACAGGAGATTTTCATTTTATTATTGAATGTGCTAGAAATATGGAGGTTCTGAGAAATATTTCTGTATCCCAATATATAAAAGTAGAAGACAGAAAAAGGAAATTATTGTATTACTAAAATGACTTGCACACTTCCCACAGGAATATTTCAAGAAGTAAGAAAATGATGACTGCTTCTTTTTAAAGTAAAACTGTCACCTTACTGTTTTGCAGTTGCTCCTTAGCAATTGAAAACAAATTGCCACTTTGTCAGCATGCCCATTACAAAAAAAGCTTTTCAGTGTTTTGCTAAGGATCATCTGAAAAGCTGAAATATAAGACAGCAAGTATAAATGTAGACTGGAAGCTACTTTCAATTGCATCATGTAGTACTAAGTCACGCTGAATATGTAAAGGGGTTGTCCGGTTCATTTCTTTGCTTATTATTATTTATATGGGTTTTAGTAATGACGTTCTATTTGAAACGTGACCCTTTACTACTTCATACAATCTAGAAGCGCCAGCCTCCTGTCTAGTGTGCAGGCCCAGTAGATAATTATTTGCTGGGTATGTGCGCTAGTGAGGAGGCCATCGCTTCTATAGTGTAGCAGCTCAATGCCCTTGCAAGCAAGTGTCTAACTTATTTGTACAGTGTGAAGTGTCATTTGGGGGCAGGGGCTGTTGGTGGCTACACTAATGGAGCGATGGCCGGTTTGATAATTAGCACACATGCCCAGCAAATGATATCTACTAGGCACATGCACTAGACAGGAGGCCGGCGCTTCTATAGTGTTTGTAATAGTAATGGATCACTTCCATCCATATAATTAATAATAAAAATAATGTGAAAACACACACATCTAAAATACATATAAAATCAATAAAATATATAAAGATAGTTCAGCCCACAGTAAGCCTAACTGATAAAAAAAAATGAACTGGACAAGCCCTTCAAAAGGGTAAAAAGCCAATAAACCATATAACTCTAGTTTTAAGGCAAATTAAATCAACGTAAGGTGCACCTGAATGAAGAAGCCTGTCAAAAATCTGGCGTATGGTATACCTTGCATAGCATTATTGATGCGCCTAATCTAGGTGCATTGCATAATTTAGGCGCATAGCATATCATTGCTAGCTTATTTAATGCACCTACTTTAGGTGCATTCAAATGTGTCATGACAATGCGCCTAGTTTTGGTATATTACAGATCATTTATATAGAGAATAGGGCATCGACAGTTTTTTGGTGCAAAATACATCAAAACAATGGCGAATTAGTATTGGGACATGTCGCCCCAAGTTCTTGTAATAGCTATGGAGTTACCTGCAAGAGGAAAGCCACTCGGGGTTTCTGTGCTACTGGTTGGGGAACACTGGTGTAGGGACGTATTCTAGAAACCATAAAGCAACATTATTTCTTTCTACCTTGAATTCTTAAAAAAAAAATCAGATCTCAGAAGAAAAACTCATATAGGAAAGTAATAGTGTTAAGCACACCCATATATAAAAGAATCTCAAAAGTAAAAAAAAAAGCCCTTTCAAAGTGCAGGCACCTCTCCTGGCACCCCTGGAAAACAGCTGGTTTTGCAGGGGAAAGCTGCAGCTAGACATGTGTTTCCCCTGCAGAGGAAATGTAGTATTACATGGCCACCATTTAAGTTAATTACTGTTCATGTAATACAAGGATGGCTTGAGTCGGCCAGAATGGGAGCAGCTCCAATAGAGCAGCTCTCTGTTATGACAAATAGAGGGGTGTTCTGAGCTGGGAACCCCTCTCTGTAAAGATCATATGCTCTAGAAGAACATCTGCATAGGGGTTGTTTCCATGAGAAAACGCATTTAAATCATTATCAGCAATGACACAATATCTTGTGGTTTCAGTAAGACTTTCATTTCAAACCACAGAACCATGAACATTTGCTATTCAGTTCATTTTCTTTTTAAATTAGCCATTGAAAATCGTCACATTATTCTCGCATGATTTTGTTTCCTGAAGATTTACCTGTTCTAAACAATAAAGTGCTATTAAAAGTGAAAGTGGTGCAACAGGTTTTTAACTCCTTCTATAATAAAGTAGTTAACAAAGCAAAGCAAATATTTTTAATCTATAAATGTCCAAGTATAAAAGCCATGCCATACGGTGGGTATCACACACCTTGGTTGCAGTACAAAGCTTTTGACATCCAGAAACCTCTATGTTGCCACAGACATTAAACCCAACAGAGGAAGGTTATTCCCCTCTTCCTTGATGGATCCTATATCATCTTTGGCAAAAATAACATGTGTTCATCCAAAGGATTCCAGATAAGTGGATGGACGGGTTGATGGGATTTTTCCATACATTTGACTACAGATGTGGATGTGATAAACATTCATTACATATTTCTGCATGTGTTTATGTGTGTTCAGTGATGTTTTCTTTATCTGGCATCAATGAGACATGACAGTATTTGAAAAATACTATATTAGATCTAGCAGTACTTTAAATCTCTCTTTCCTCTTGGACTCTTTTGAAGAAAAATAAAATCTTGATAGAAAAATAACCCCCCTTCCACAATGTCAATGTGTGACCCTGTCTTTTTTTCAAATAATATGCATTATGTTACTGCTACAAGATTTAGCTGGGTGATGTGGCTTTGCGGGGCATGCCCTAAATGTACCAAGAAGCCTTGTTAAAGGTTTCTAACAAATGGCTGGGGCAGCAAACTGAATTTTTTTCAACTAAAAAAGGGACGACACGTAATCCATGGTTCTCTATGAGAGCTATGGATTACCGTAATTGCGGCGTCTATAACGCGCAACACGGGGCAAAATATGTGGCAAAATGCACGTCAAAATAAGCCGTTTGAACATACCCTAAGACTTAACTTTTAATACTGACCCAATAAATGTCTAAAAATCTAAGGCTAATTGTGTGCTTTGTATTGCAATTAGTACTGGACCAAAGACACTGTTGTCGTACTTAATGAAAGCATAGGCAGGGTACCAGTATCTGTAGTATAGTCATCCTCACGCAATGCCTAATTAAATATAGACAGAGCTCTCCTGACATGTTTCACCACCAAAGTGGCACGTTTATTAGGGTCAATATTAAAAGTTGAGGGCCACATGTATGAAAACTGTCTCAATATAAGACTTTCTTTGCTGCCCATAGCAACCAATCAGAGCTCCCAGTTCATTTCATATAGCGCTCTGAAAAAATAAATGGGAAGCTCTGAAGCTCTGTCTAGGTCTCAGAAATTCTGAGACCTAGACAGTTTTCATACATGTCCCCCATGTTTTAGCTGTTAATAATTTTTGACACTTTATGGGTGTTAATTGGTAAAACTTTGGTAACACGTTGCTGTTAGGCAAATCAAGTATTCCTTTCCATTTATACTAACCAACTATTAAAGGTGTTGTCTCACTACATTGATTCATCTTACTTCAGTCCTGTTTCCTTGGTTTCATTTTGAATTCAGGGGCGTGTTTACTGGCTTCTACTAGGCTGCAGTAGAAGCCAGGTCTGTAGCTATAGCAACCAGTGCTGGCAGTCTATCAGGAGAGATCGAACAGGTCTGTAGCTATAGCAACTCGAGGAGCTAATGCAGCCCATACAAGAGGGGATATCTAGGAATAGGTAGGACACTGTTAATGGACATATATTGCAAAGTGTCTGGTGTTTGCAAGATCTTTAACATAAAAAGCAATCCTTGTAGTGAGACAACCCCATTAAGGGTATTCTGTTCTATCTAGAATCTGAATTTTTTTCTCCTTATCACTTGCTTTGAGTTTCTGAATGATGGTGAAACGATATGCATGTACTTTTGCCCTTTTTTCAGCTTTTTGACATGTTGAATAAGAACTTCCACTCTCCTGTACTAGGCATCTCAGGGGTTTCATAGACAACTGCTACAGACAATGGGGCAGATTTATCAAGGCAGTTGCGCCAGAATTCTGGCTCAATTTGCACCAAAAACCAGCTTTTCGCCAAATTTACTACGTGTTTTAGAAAGTTACAGGCGCTTCTGCGCCTCGTCCAAAAAAGGGGGCGTGGCTTCAAAAAAGGTTGTGGTTTCGTGGAAAGGGGGCATGGCTTAAATGTGACAAAAAATGCGCCAGAATCTGCGAACAAATTCTGGCATAAAAGTAAACCAACTTAAAGATGGTACAAACTTAGACTAGACAGTTCTAACCTGCACCAGATTTATCAACACTATGATAAATGCAGCGCAAGACTGTTTAGTCTAACTTTACACTGACTAAAAGTAAGATACTTTTGATAAATTTGCCCCAATATCTCCTGTAACATTTTCAGACGGCAAGCACCATGAGTAGGGATCAATGATCCCGTTGTTTTCAATTTCCATACAGTCTTCTGAATAACATTCTTTGAGGGTATATCATGAACACCATATTTCTTCCTAAATTTACTCTGACATTGCTTAAACATTGGTGACCCAAAAGGTTTGTACTATGTAGTCACTCTGCTCAATACTGTACACCCCCCATCCTGGTGAAAAGTCAAGTGGCTAAGTGAATAGGTACAGGGGTATGCACCGGAAGTCATAAACAGAGGTTAAACATTGTAACGGGTGTCCGCCGTCCAACTCATCACTCCGATGCAAGGGTATCCCAGCTTGTTCGAAGTTTCATATACTGAGGAACACATTGCACATTTCTTTATGAGTGAGTTTCACTGTACTACTTATCATCATACGTATAAAGGTCACATCAGAGTTGGTAATAGATATAGATATAGTTTAGCCAATCTGAATTTAATCTAAATCTAATTTAAATCTAATCTTCCCATGTATGGAGCAATCTATGAAGCTGGTTTATAAAAACATATCCAGGTTTGTGGGACATCAATCAAACTGCGACTGCATGACACCTCAGAAGACCAGGTCTGCCCACATGACTCTTCATTGGTAGCTCAAACTACTATATAACTTCATTTTCTAATGACTTTTGCCAGCATGTATAACACTATAGTAGCATAATAGGGATGAAAATGTTATGACAGGTTTCCTAAAGAGTATATGTATACACAACTTTATTTGAATGGCGCTTGCAGAAATCTATGCATGTGCTGCAGAAAGAATCCTTTTCAGATGGTTGAAATTAATTTTTCAAGCACATACATTTCTGCAACAAATATGTTACATATAAAAACACCCAAATCTGCTGTAAATATGGTCCATTAATACACAAACACATCATCATCAATATAATTAATATTATTTTCCCTCAATAGTCATTATTACTGTTAGTGTAAAGTGTATCGTAATCAGGCAGGAATTTCCCATCTCAGACAATGTAGAAATACATGTTTTATTTTTTGGGATTGTTAGCATTTATAATGCCATCTTTTCATATACAATGTTATTACACTGTTGCTCCAATACGAAGTAAATCCTACAGTGTCTTGCTGGCTGATGAGAAATCTTTGAGTCTTGAAGAATCCCTTATACACTAGAAAAGTTTGTAGACTATACTTAAAGAAATGAAGGGAGAACTTACCTTCCACATAGCCCCACTCTTGCTTTTCTCTGTCTCCCTGCAGTTCTGAGTTGTCTATGTAGTGTCTGTTAGCCATCTCTGTTCTCTAGTTTGTTCTCAGCAGTACAAGACCTCAGTTTTGAGTGGCCATGAACATATAATCAGGTCTTCTCTTGTTGCAGCCACTGAAAACTGTCACTTCTGCTTGTGCAGCAGAAGGGAGGAGGCGAGTTTCCAATCACTGCAATTATGAGATGCATTCAGGGCTGGGACTTCTCTCAGGCAGTTTTAGGTAATTGCCTGGAGGTGTCTTATATGTGAGTTGTGTTAGCACAGGAGTTTGCTGGAGAATCACAGGATAACATGCAGAACTAAAGCTGAGGGGTCACTGTAATTGCAAAAAGCTGTTGTTCTCTAATAAGCAGCTACAATGGTGGGAAGAAATGTGTGAAGAGCCAAAATGCTACTCATGCTGAAGCTGGTACATAGAGTTGTTAGATGCAAAGATCACACTTAATGGCACATGCCTAAATCAATGTTTTCCTGTTTAGCAAGATGCATTTAAGCTACTCTAAATCCTCTGCAAACCTAATCTTAGAGCTACTGTACGAGTGATAGCATGCAGTTCTTGTATGTTAGACTTTAAACGAGTACTTCCATCTCATTGGTTAGCTTTAACCATGTAGGCAGAGGTAAATGAACCTTATACTAAATATATTTTTGTTTTGATTTTGCTTCATTTCAAAGATACAGCAGATTATCTGTTCTACTTTCCAACCACCTAGCAGGCTGGTGATGTCACTCCCTGATGTGTCCTATCAGCAAGACTAAGCTTGCAATCTAGTCTCTGACCTTGTCTTTCTTATTGAGTGAAACTTTAACCCTTTCCAGTTACTGAACAGGGAAACTTCAGTAGCCTTCTTCTGTCCTGTAGCCGCTAAGTGGTACTGTTATCATTGCATGTAAGTACACAAATAACAGTATGAATTTAGAAGATCTACCATTTTTGTCTCCGCAGTTTCCTTCCTCACAAATACCGCTCTGCTATCTCACATAAAAGGCTTGACATTCTGCTTGGACATTTTTTTTCAAAACTCTTCCATCAGGAATGTAGTGTTATCAGGCAAAGCTAGGAATAGGAGCCAGCAGAGCTGAAATGTCAGTCAATGATGCAGAATCACCCACAGCTTTCACAGGAAGTGGGAGCCTGAAGCTAGCTGCGAAGAGCAGATTCTGTGACAACATTCATATGAGGTAACAATTTCAAATGCATCTTTACTTGGCATACAGTGCATTAGAATATGTGTACAGCACATCCCATTGTTTTCAAGCAGTTATTGTTTTCATCACAAACTGAGGTGCATTTTCTTTCGACACAGATTCCCGAAAAAGTCCCATTGGATGGCGCTTATCCATGTCCTAAAATGCAGTTAAATCATCTCAAGTGAAATACTGGCAGAAATCTCAGGGTTTCCCTTAAATTTCTGTGGTGTATTAAACATTGTATTCTTTCATGGTAAAAAATATGTCACATGAACATTTTCCATCTCCCATGTGCTAATCCCATAATTATAGATAAAGATGGGGTGACAGATATCTTATATAAACTTGACTATACATTTGGTAAGCAGTTTTTACAGATTTTTTATACAGAGTAATTATAGTGACATTTCTTCAGTCCATCAGTCAAAGGATTTGGCCCATCCCAGATTATAAAATATTCTAGATTATAGAACGATTATCTAAAAATAAAGTTAACACAACCTGCTACTAACTTTCTTTTTATTATCCAAATGAGTGCTGTGGAGAGGTAAGATGGGGGACAGGCGCACATCGTGTAGTACAATAAGAGCAATAACTTAAGTAAAACAAGTGACAGAACCGCTCACCTGGACAGGTTGTACAGGAATGGTACAACACACTTTAACGCATAATCATGTGTAATTCAGCAGCCGGAGTTCCAACTCCCACGGTGTAGAATTACTCGCACTTTCTGTAATCCACCGGAAGTATAATGGCGATATAATCCAGTAAAATGGATATTAAAGGACAAAATGGAACTAGTAGCGCTTAGACCAAAATATAGAGAACGGTGAGTGGCTGTACTATTTAAAAATTAAATAGAATAAGATTATAAAACTATAAGCATAAAAATGAGGTAAATTGACACTTAGGAATTGATTTTTGCAGTATGCGGGTGATACGCGTTGCATTTTTAATTGTTTTTATGCTAAATAAATCTGACACATAATCTGGAAAAATCAATTCCTAAGTGTCAATTTATCTCATTTTTATACTTATAGTTTTATAATCTTATTCTATTTAATTTTTTTTTTTTTTTATGACTGTATTTTTTATTAAAGATTTTATCAAGAAAAAAGATACAAGACATTTGCAATGACTGGACACAACAACATACCAGTTCATATTCTAGAAGTACATCGCGAATAATACCCTGTAAGGTCCAGATACTTCAACAATGTAGGGAGCAAATAAATGTGTAGACCCCCTATCCAGTGTAAAACGGTAAGCATTTCAAACGACACTTATATGACTAGAATGCGCTACTAGTTCCATTTTGTCCTTTTATAACTTTCTTTTTAGAATCATTTGTATTTTCTAGTATGTTCTTTTTAGCTTAGCCGTCTGCCTCTGGTCTGGTCTGATGGTTGTATGCTAGAAACGCATGCTCAATCATCAGATTTTCTAGATTAGCAAATGGCGCATTCATTGAATTTCACTATAAATAATTTTATGTATACAAGACAGCAGAACACATTGAACACAAAAATCTAGCAGCATAGAAGAAATTGCAGAGGCATACATCTTATTTTCACACAATATTTGTGCATTGATTCTGCAGCCATAAACTCTACAGGACGCAAATATACAGTCAAGATGTGTAAATAATTAAAAATGCACTTAACTGGTGATTCTTAGAAAAAAGTTGAGCAACCTGTTCCACACAGATCGATATAAAGGTGAATCACAACTGTCATTAAGCATTTGATGCCTATATTGGTTCCATGGTGCTAAGGTCCTAAAACAGTGCTAATGTTTAACCATGGAGATTAAAAACTTAAGCAGCATCTAGTTTTTCAAGCTTCAGTGGCTTTTATAGGGAAAATACATGCATATTGATTTCCCCACCAAGAACTTTAACATATAAAAAAAAAATATCAAAATATAAACTGTCAATCTCTCCTCTTCATTACTTTTCCTGACCATGACTCTATCCAAATATTAATATATTTCCTACCACCACACTGTACAAGCAGCATCTCACAGAGCTTCCAGTCCTGATTTATTTATAAAGAGGTCAATCTGTTATACAGTTATTCCTGGCTGAAACATAAGCAGGAAAGCCACCCGACATGCCTTCGAATCTATTTCATTGCTGTTGAAGCCAGTCTTCACTCATTTATTTTCATCAATTTCACATATCTCAGACTCTAATACTGACTGTATAGACAGCACACTTATTGAGAAGGGATGAACTTGGGTACCAGACCGGAGATGGTAGACCTCAGATACCATCAATATAACGCTCGAGAAATAGGAGTGGTTGGCACTTCCAATCGATAGCAAATATAATGGTTTTTCAAACACTTTATTTTTTATGTCAGGATAAAATACATATCCACTGTGTCAGATAGAGTAGCAATGTTTCAGGCATGAACGCCCTTCTTCAGGATTAATAGAGATAGAAATCCAGGACTGCCTACAAATGTACCTCAAATGCAGTTAGTTGGAAGGCCAATAATGGAGGAGCATCAAGGAGACACAGTGGTATCAGGCTGCTAGCTTGCAACAGTGCCTATGCTGCTGTAAATCACTGGTATTCACTTGCTAGCAAGTTTTCTATGCATCCATAAGAAGTGGCAGACGAAGTTGGAATGTGAAGGGTCTGGGTCATGACAGTCTCACAAGAAGGATATGATGCATCATGGGAAGCACCCACACAGTCTAATGTAATTTGCTAAACTAAGAATATTTCACTTCAAAGAAACACTCACAAGGAGGTTCAATGCTTAAGAACACTATGATTGAAGTAGCTGATGGTTGCCACTGAAGTTGTCAAGAGTTGTCCAGTAAAATTTTTATTTTTAGTTATATTCACCTCTCCTTTCACCTTGGATCCAGCGCTGTGCCATCCTCACTCTCCACCACTCTTCTGTTTTCTCCTGGTCTTGATTCCAACAAAACATCACTGCTGCAGTCACTGGTTGACTACAGCCGTCACCGGCCATTGGAACCAAGACGAAAAGTAAATGGAGGACCAGGAGAGAGTGGGGACGGTGCAGCACTGGATCTGAGATGAGTATAACTTTTTTATTTATTTATTTATTTAATGGGCAGCACCATGCTAAACATAAAATCTAGTCTTTACCTTTAAGCTATGTTAACATAAATGTTAAAAAAGGCTCTAGAGATAAAAATGCATTTGCATATAAAAAATACTTTTCTGTAAAAAATGTTTTATTTGTGCAAAAGACATAAAATATTTATATAACAATGCATATCTGGTAATGACATAAGGCCGAAAAGACATGTATGCATAAAAATTAAATCTTTCTCAAATCAAGCATCAGTCAATGGCAAGCTACATTATTTATAATCATTAATGTCATTTGTGGCACCTTTATTTTATCTAGACTATTCTGAATTTGCCATTTCTGTGTTTTGGGAGAAGGCATTTCATGGTTTGACTAGTCTAACTGAAGAAACTTTTCCTAATGTCTTAAATGCACTTTACTTTATATGTATTGGGTGTCCCCAGATCCCTTGCACAGTTCTTGCAATGAATAAATCATGTGCCAGTTCTTTGTGTTGGCAACAGGCATACTTATTTATGTAAATACGATCACTTCTCAGGCATCTTTTTTTTTCTAGCTAAACAATTATTCTAGCCTCTCATGGTAAGACAGACCTGACATCTAGTTAAATAATTTATTGTCTCACTTCTGAACCCAGTATTTCCTTTTGCAGTTGCTGCTTGACATTGCGTATTGCTACTAAGTGTACTTGTAAACAGAATACCCTAGTCCACCTCTTTTATTAGACCCATTTTAACTGTGATAAAGACACAGTATATGGTATAATACTATTAGTGTTCCAAACCAAGAAAACATTATTTGGATACAGCACTTGCACAATCAAGGTGTGCAAGCTTAGAAGTAAAGACCTCAATTCTCCATAGTACCAAAGAAACAGCACCACCAAAAATAAAATAAAAAAGATAATTTAATCACCCAAGTCAGTACATGCTACATTTCAACTCCTCCATGGAGGTTAAAAATGGCTCCATGGATAAGTTGAAATGTAGCATGTGCTGACTTGGGTAATTAAATTATCCTTTTTTTGATTTTTGGTGGTGCTGTTTTTTTTGCTTTTGTACTATTAGTATCCCAGATGCAATACTTCAGACTAATCAACATTTCAGTTCATCTGCCATGCCCTTGCCCTTGCTGCCAGTTTATCAAGTTTTTTTTATAATATGTTACAATCAAATTGCATTTTATGTATCCAATGAAGTTTTATCAGTGGACATACTCATGTTAACCTTCCCTGGAACAATTAATTACTGTAACTACTGATCCCACTTGATCAAGTTAGCCTGGATTGTTTATTGAAGCCAAGAAGGTTCAGTAACAGATTCCAGATAGCCACATTCATACCTTATCCTACCAGTTATATGTAGTTTGTAAGAGAACAAAGAACGGCTAATACAAATGGAAAGTTTGGCACACTGTGTGACTTGGTATAAAAGGGTAATACAATGACTGTTGGTGACATGCATGGGCAGCAGTGAACTCCATATTAGGGAAGCACCCTAATATGGTAGCAATGTTACATGATCTCAGTGATAAATAATGTACAACTACAGTAGTAAATGATGTGTGAGAAAAGGTGTACATACAGATGTAGCAAAGATAAACTTGACAGATAACTTTCTGTGCCATTAATCTTGGTATTTTTACGGTCTGGAGGTGGATCCACTGGACCACCGCAGGCAATGGCGTAAGCCCACACCAGGGAGTGGAATCTAAGTGGGACCCGCAAAGCGGGATGGTCTTGCTGCGGCGGGTTTCCACCAGGTCACTACCACTGGCGGGGCTTGCCTGTGGTGGCGGCCAGAGTGCGAGGTACAGTAACGGCAGCAGGCTCGTGGTCGAGACAGGCAGGAGGTCGGCAGGCGGGCTTGGTTCGTAAATGGTAGACAAAAACAGGGGGTCGGGGGAGGCGGGCAAGGGTTGTAGAAAGGTAAACGTAAGAGGAGTCCGGGGGCACGGGAAGGCAAGAAAAAGAAAAGCTCTAAACACTTTCCCCCATGGAATATAACCAAGGTCCCGGCGAGGGCCAGTAGGGGAAATGGCCGACAAATAAAATGGGGGCAATGCCCCGGGCAAGTTTTAAACAAATTCCGGGGGATACCCCGGGGGCACCAACTGAGCAGGGGGGCGCGGGGCCGGGTAAGTGAGCGCGGGGGGAGACCCATTTCCCAGCGGACCCCGAACCCGACGTGCGGGAGGGGCTCCGCTGGGTAGGGGGCACGGGCGCGCCCGCGACCCGGGGAAAAGTGGTCGGGGGGGGGTCCCGTGACAGTAACCCCCCTCTACCCGGCCCCCCCCCCCTTTGAGCCCCCTCCTTACTGAAGAAGAAATCTCTGGATGAGGTGCGGTTTAGAATATTCTCCTCGGGCCCCCGACCTTCTTTGGGCGAAGCCCCCCTTTTGTCCACCAGGAAGTATCGCCTTCCCCTGTTCTCCTCACCCAAATCTCGTGACCTAAAGACATTTAGCGCAAACAGCCACGACGGAGGAGGAACGGCCTTCTGGGGGAAAAAGGGTTTAAGGACCAGAGGTTTCAATAAGGAGACTGAAAAAGCGTTTTGGGGGTTTTTCATGTGGGGGGAGCCGGGATTTTGTATGCTACCGGGTTGATGGGGGCTTAAAATGACCTAAAAAGGGCCCCGGGAAAAACGGGGGTTTCGTTTGTGAGCGGCTTTTTTTAAAAGCGGAAAAATATTTTGACGAGGGGCCACACCCTTTTCCCCTGGAGGGGGAAAAACCGGGAGGGGGGATTTTTTCTCTTGTTGCTTGAGTTTTTCATGCGCTTCGGAATGCGGGGGAAGCAGCAAACTGAGGGGTTTTCCTGGACCAGTTTTGGCCTTCTTTGTTTTAAAACCATTTCGTGCCCCCGGGAAAACCTTGGAGGAGGTTCCGGGAGGGAAAAGGGAGGGGGCGGGGGGGAAAGCAAGCCATAAAAACGTTTTTTTGAAGGGGGGAGGCCCCAGGATTGGCCTAAAGGGAGTTAAAAGGGGAAAACCCTCCACCCACGGCAGAAAATTTTGGCCCCCCAAATCATTTCCCGTCCCGAGACGAAATGACAAGGGAAAACACCCCAAAAGCCTTGGTTGCCCCCTTCCCCACCTGCCCGTTTTTCCCTTTTCTGAAAGGTGGTACCCGGGAAAGAGAGTGGGAGCTTTCCCCCTGAATTTTGGTTGCACAGGGCCCCCGCCCAAAACCCTGGAGAAAAAATTAAAACTCCCGGTCCGAGCAATTTGTGAGGGAGCCCATGCAGCCGGAACACAGGGAGGAAAAAAATGGGCTCACCCCAGGGGGGGGAGGAAGAGGGGCACCCCTGGCAACGGGAAAAAAAAGCCCCTTTTTTGGGAAAAAAAAAAGCGATTTTGAAATACCCAATAAAGGGTTGTTGCCAAGGACGACGGAGGGGGTTTCCCGTTTTTTGAAAACCCAATCAAAAATTGAGGGTTTCCGGGGGTTGGGGGTTGGGAATGGGAGGGGGGGCCTAAAAAGTGGGGCCTCCCGGCTTGTGACGTGGCGTCTTTTTTGGGGGGGGAACGGGAAAGTCAAAAAGCCCCAAAACAAAAGTCCCCTTAAACCCCTTTTCCAGTTTGGCCAAACAAAAAGGAAAAGGGGGGAAATCGGGCAAAAGGGTTTTTTCGGGCGCCGGGAGGGAACCAGCCACCAAGGGACCCAATGTCCCCATTTTAGGATCTTTCTCCGGGGGGAACACAAGGCGCACAAAAGCCCTTTCCCAGGAGGAAAACCCTTTCCCCCAGGGCCAAGGGCCCGCCGCCGAAAAGGGAGGCCCTTTTTTGGAGGAATTTTTTGTCCCTTTTAAGGGAAGTTTTTCTTCCCCCACCATGTCGGAGGGCAGGGAGGGGGCCCCCAGCTCTAAAAATCTTCTGGGGCTGGCCCGGGAAATGGGATATGAAAATGGGAAAGGGGGGGGAAAAAAGGAAAAAAAAAGGCAACCTTTCTGGGCCGGCGGGGGTTTTTTTAGTCGCTGGCCGTCCTGAGATATTGGGGGGTTTTTTGTGGTTCCCCGATTTAGATAGGAGGGGGAAAAAACGGGGCGCCCTCACCCAAAATAACGCCCCCTCCTACAGGGCCCAAAAATTTTTATGGAAATTTGCCCCGGGGTCCCCCAAATCGGAAATTCCTCTGGGGCGCCCAAAGAACGTCTTTGGAGAAAATTAAAAACCCGCCGTTACAGTTTTCCCCCGTGGGCCCTTTTTTGGTTTAAGAACTGCCCCGGGCCTCCCACAGATGGGGCACCAAACCCCCAAGTGTGAGGGGTTTCAGGGAAGGGGGGGAAAAGTGCAAAGGATAGAGGCCTTTTAGAAGGGCGGCCCTTTGGCTTGGGGGGGAAAAAACGCCTCCCGGCCTGTCGGCCAGCTGCGGTGTGGATTGGTTTGTTTCTTGGTGAGGGTTCCATCGGGGGCCACCGCGTGGAGAAGTGGGGAAATAATGGGGGGTTTAAGTATTTTGCGGGAAACCCCAAAAAAAATCGCTGGATTGCCCGGGGACGACGGGGGGGGGGGCCACTGCAAAACAGCGGGTTTTTGTTTTCGCTGGATCCCATTTTGGGCCCTTTGGGGTCCGGATGCCCGTTCCCCAGAAACCCGGGGGGGGGCTAGTCTGATGGAAAAGAGGCATTTCCCCCAGCGGGGGTTTTACAGGGGGTTTTCCCCCGGAGACTTTCTCATTACCTGACGAAACTGGAAAGGGGGGTTCTCGAGGTCAGGAGGGGGGAAACCAGGATTTTCGTAAAAGGTTTTAGAAAAAACCACGAGGGGGGAAAGGGAGGTCCTGAAGACGTCATTCACTAGCCCCGGGAAAACCCGGCGGGAGCATTGCCCCGTTTAAAGGGAAATCCCCCCAAGGTTTTCAAAGTGCCCGTTTCTGGTTTTTGAACCCCCGTCTTCCTTTTCGTCGCTTGCGGGGAATTCGGCCCAAGTTGTAGGCCCCTCTCAGACCCCAACTTAGAAAAGATCTTGGCGCCCTGGGGCCCGGTTAAACTTTCCCGTGATAAAGGGGCAGTGGATTTTCGGTTTTTCCCACCGTGACCCTTGTTAAAACCCCGGTATAAAAGTCTTTTTGCAGGCCCCTTTAAAGGTACCGGCCTTCTTCTTTACAAAAAAAAAAAAAAAACCCCCCCACCCGGGGGAGACGGGGGGAAAATTTGGGGAATAAACCCCCTTCCTGAGATTTCTGGGTTGTATCGGTCATGGTTGGTCCCCGGGCCGGGGCCATTTGGGGTAGACTGGGCCCGGGGGGCGGGTGGTACCTGGAAATAAGTCAATTGGAAAATCTTTTTCCTATGGACGTTTGGGGGGGGCAGACTTTCGGCTTGGGCCTCTCAGAGAAACAAAATCGGCGAAACCCCAGTTTTCGGGGGCACCCCGGGGGGCGGGGCTCCTTTTGGGGTTTAGCGGGGGGAAGAGCAGGGAAAAAGCCCCCGGGGCGAGGTGCCCCCAAAAAACCCCCCCCCGGGACAGGGGGCCCCCCAAAAGGAATCACCTTTTCCGTAGCCCATGCCGGGTTTCCGTTAAAGGGAAATTGAGATGAAAAAGCGGCCCCTCTCCGGGACTACTACTGGAAAACCGATACTGCTTCATTAAAAGGCTGGGGGGTTTAAAGTTCCCGGGGGGAGCCGAGTCCCTAAAAAACCCCGGGAAACCGGGGAACGCGAAAACCCAGACTCTGCCCACGACCTGCAAAAGGCATCAACAGGCTGGGGGGAGGAGGAGGTTGAAACCTGGGGAAAATGCCTCTCCCAAGATCTTGGGTGGGGATTTTCCCCGGCAGGCTTGGGGAGCAAATGGGCAATTCCTTCCCCCCGGGAAAATGCTTTGTGCTGCCACAGAGAGGGCCCCAATTTTCTTTTTGCCGCCCCCGGGGGCCAATTTTTTGGCTAAAGAGGGGCAGGGGGGCCCATCAATCTCCCAGGGGCCCTTTGTCGGGGGGTTTTGTTGGCGGCTGGGCGCAGGGGGGCCCCCCTGGAAACCCCGGTGTCCAGTCGAGGGGAAAGGGGGCCAAAAAGTTGGGAAATTTTGGACTGACTTTTCCCTGCAAAAGGCTAAAATCCCCCCATTTCATTAAAAGCAAAAAGCGATGGGGGTCGCCTAACCGGAATTTTCAATCCTGAGGGGAAAGGGAGGTCTCTTGCGGCCCCAAGGCGTTTTTAAACTCGGCTTGAGGTCCTTTTTTAAAGGAAAGTAGCACAAAAGAGGGGCCCTCTTTCCCAGGGTTTAGTTCGAGGGCCAAGTAGGAATTGCGGGGGGTTTATTTCCCAAAACGGACAGGCCCCCCTGGCTTTAGGGTTGGGGTTTAGGGCGGGTCTCAGGGGGGAGGAGGCCGGGCGGGGGTTCCCTCGAAAACGCTGCGGAATCATGGGGAAAAACGATTTGGTAGTTTCCGCCGAAACTGGATCGTTTCTGTCCCATAGCGGTTTTACCCCATTCCGGGGAGGGGGGGGCTGACTATGAATGTTACCTTGGGCCCCATTCAGAAGGAAAAATGGTGGGCCCAAATCAGTCCCACATCCCAAAAGAGCATTGAATTGTTTGAACCCCTGATTTTTTTCCCGGATCACCCCCTGTTGGAAACTTGGTGGGAGTGGACAGCCAAAAGCTTGGGTCCCCTAGGAGCCACGGGAAAACCGTTGATGGGCAGCTGGGGGAATGGCTTGGGTTTGGGATTTTGTTGTGAAAGGGGGGAATTGAGCTCCCTGCACCATGGAGGGGATTTGCTCGAGCTGTTTTGCGCTTGTTTTTGTGGTCAAAGCAATCTGTTGCGATTGTTTTTTGCCCACGACGGTTTGGTGATGCTGTCAAAAACGGGCCAAGGGCCCCCTTGGGGGGGATCCATGGCCTTTATCAAATTTTAAAACGGCCCTTGGGGTGGATCACTGGACCCGAAAGGCGATGGGGGTTAATTTTAAAAACCCACCGGGGGAGGGGGAATTTTAAGTGGGACCCGGTTTTTCCCCAGGGGCCCGCCCCCCCAAAAGGGGGTTGGGTTTTTGTTGCGGGGGGGGTTTCCAAAAGGTTCATTCCAAATTGGGGGGGGGTTTGCCTGCGGTGGGGCCCCAAAGGGGAAAGTGCGGGGGGACAGTAACGGAAAGGCAGGCTCGGGGGTCGTTAGACAGGCAGGAGGTAAAGGACAGCAGCTCTGGTTCGTAGACGGTAGACAAGCAGGAGGTCAGGGCAGGCGGCAAGGTTCGTAGACGGTAAACGTAAGCAGGGAGTCGGTACATGGTAAGGCAAGACTGGAACGCTCTGGAACACTTTCACCATGGAATATACACCAAGGATCCGGCGAGGGCCAGCAGGAAGTGGCCGGACTAAATAGGAGCAGTGCCCGGCAATGAACCAATTACCGGCGCACTGCCCCTTTAAATTCAAATTGCCGGCGCGCCCCTAGGGGACCGGACACAGACTGAGCAGGAGCGCGGCCGGGTAAGTGAGCGCCAGAGGATACTGATGCACGAGCGGACCCCGAACCCGACATGCGGGACGGGGCTCCGCTGGGAGCAGGGGCACGGGCGTGCCTGCGACCCGGGACAGTGGTCGCAGGGGGGGTCCGTGACAGGTATGTTATATCAATGTCCTTTGTCATGTGCCTTTCAAAGTCCTTTATTGTGATCCAAAAACGGATAGCATGGAAAGTTGTGGTATCGTAGTCATAATAAATATTGCTACATCTCCAAATCACAGTATCATATTAGCTCTAAAATGACTACACATAGAAGTCTTTAACAATTCACAATAGTAATAAATATGCAGTTTAAAATATAAATTTTAATAAATTTAGTCTAAAACATAAATATCCAAATACTACTCAAATGACATGTTAGACAATATCAATTATGCCAACAGAAAAAACAAAAACTAAAAAGTTATACCAATTGCATATCGACTCATGAATAGATGGATGCAAGACTCTCAAAACGCTGTATGTATGGTCCATCTATGCAGTTTAGCTGAATCCAGGTAGCTAAAGGGAGGGTCATACCATTAGACCTGTATGACCTTTCCCTATTAAGTAACTAGACACGTCTACCTTAACAATAGTAAATATAGGGCAGATAAGGGCGGCTCCGCCACCTATGCTACAGCTCTACTATAGAGGTAGGCAAGATGGCTTTTAATGAGTGTGAAAGAAGGTCCAATCCCATTCTTCTCCATGGACAGTATGAACTTTCAAAAGGCTTCTTTCATATTAGCAAATGTACGAATTGGAAAGAAGTCTGAGAGTCATAAGACCCTTTTTTCTACAAGGGATGGATAGAAAGATTAGCAAATACCAAATGGTTCAGCTACCAGTACAAAATGTTGACATGAACCACCACAAGAAGGCAGTCACATTTTCTATGTGTATGACCCTAACATATGCCAGTAAATTATATTACAGTTTGACCTAAGGGACAACAAACCAGTAATAACATTGACAACAAGTTTTATATAATGTATCCATATTCAATATTTTGGGTTTTTTTTGTTTTCTTCAATATATTCAAGTTATTGTGCTCAGTTAGATAAAATCTTCTTTGCATTATTCTTTAACCCCTTAAGGACCTTGTTTTTTTTTTTTTTTTTTGTTTCATTAATTTTTTCTTCCCCGTCTTCCAAGAGCCATAACTTTCTTCTTTTTCCAAAACCCCGAAACAGGCTGTCTACAGATGAGTGATGCTGGCTTGGCAAAAAATCCCTTCTTGCTTTCCAAAGATCCAGTGGGTCAAAATCAAATTGAGGATTTGTTACATCCAAAAGAGGGCGCTAGAGCTTCTCAGCTCTTTTCCATAATGCCTTGTGATGTGCAGATGCTTCGTGGAATGCAAAAAGGCAATTTCGAATCTCCACACACCTATATAGGTGCTCTCCCTAAGGAGAGATCTTCCCTTTTCCATCTACGTAGACTTATGAGAGCTTTTTAATTTTGCAGGACAAGATGTGCTTTCTAATTATGTCATTTTCCATAACATAAAATATTAAACAAGATGGACCACTCACCTGGATATTGCTGATAAGCTTCAGTGCATAGATGACTCCAGGACCTCAGGACGCCAATATCCAAACATACTAAAGGCGTGTTGTATACAGCACTGAAGAAGAAGACATCTCCTGTTTGGAGATGTTATGAACAACTGTTTAATCCTGGGATTTAAATAAATCTGAAGTTTTATATCTATGGATTCTTCTTTGGTGCTGGACACAACACATCTTTAGTATACAATAGAATATACTGGAAAACTGAAAAAAAATTCTAAGTGGGGCAAAATGTGAAAAAAAAATTTACTAGACCCATGTTGGTGGGGGTTTAATTTTACGTTGTTTACTCTTTTGGTATAAATAATGCATTACCTGTAATCTGCAGGTTGATACAATTGCAGCAATACCAAATATCTAGAGTGTTTCTGTTATGCTATAGTACTGTTGTCACGGATGCCCTTGCGCCCCTTGTCCCGGGTCGCAGGCGCATCCGTGCCCCACACCCGAGCGGCGCCGCGTCCCGCATGTCGGGGTGGGGGCGCGCTCGTTCCCCTGCTCCTTCGGGAGTGTACTTAGCCCGGCCACACTCCTGCTGCAGGCTCTGTCCCTCGGCGCGTACACACCGGCAGTGTTAAATTTAAAGGGCCAGCGCACCGGTAATTGGCTATTGCCGGTCGCTGACCCTATTTAAGCCTGCCTCTTCCTGGTTACCCTGCCAGATCTTTATTGCCAATAGCCTATAGAGAAACCGTTCCTGCGTCTTGTCTGATTACCGTGTACCGTACCGTTTGCCTGCCTTACGATTTTGTACCACGCTACACCTCGGCTGCCTCTGCAAGCAAGTCACGTCAGGGGTAGCGACCTGGTAGACTCCCGCCGCATTCCATTCTGCTTTGCGGCAGGCTCTGGTGTGAACAACCGCACCTACTTAGATTCCGCTCCCTTGCGTGGCTTACGCATCGGCTTGCCTGGTAGTCCAGAGAGAATCCACGTACAACCCGCACCTGTGACAACAGTCAAAAAAAAATAAAATTCAAACATTTTTGATTTTTAAAATTTGTGCCACTGTGCCATTTTCTACTACCAATAACTTTTTTGTATTTTTATCTATGGACCTGAGTGAGGGTGCATTTTTGTGGGCAAAAATGTTCTTTTTATTGGTGCCATTTTGGAAGGATGCTACTTTTTTATCACTTTTTTTCCCAATATTTAGGGGTTGTGAAAATAACCCAAAAACAAAATTTTAGCATTTAAAATTTTTTTCTTCTATAAGTTCTGCATAGAGTACAATATATGTTATATTTTAATAAGATCCACACTTAATATAGATGCAACAATAACAATTATTTGTCAACTTTACTCTTACTATTTCTATGTTAATTTCTTATTTGGATAAAATGGCAAAAGGGGGAGTACCTTTACAAAAACATTAATGTTTTAAAATTATTTTTATACTTTAAAAACTTTTTTTTTACACTGTTATATCAAGTCCCTCTAAGGTAATTTATCACTAGGGGGCTCAATTGCTAGTATACCCTTTTGCATTGTGTGAACAATGCAAAAAGGTGTACAAAGATGGCAGTTCAATTACTTTCTGGAGCAGTGTTAGAATCACAAACATGGTGGTGATGGAAGTCTTCACAAAGCTTCCAGCCGCCATGTTAAAGGATTAACCATTCAGTAACCCTTGATCTCGCCACAGAGGTGCCGATCAGAGTGAGACATGGTGGGCAGTACCATTCCTCATTTATTAAGCTGCCATGGCCACGATTGCTTCAGCGTCTTAGGGCTCGTTCACATGGCTTATTTCGCAATGGATTTACAGCCGTATTTACGATAGTAAATCAGTTGCGAAATCATTACAAGATAAGTAACAGGCCTTTTTACATTGATTTTAAATGGGAAAGTACGTGTCTCCGTTTAGGACCACACGTATTACCGTGACAGATTGCGAGCCTGCTGCGCGTCGTCGGCAGGTCAGGATTTGCGGCCCGGCAATCAGCTTTACCAGGACGAAAAAGTACATATGTGAGCATGACACTTATTTCCTGAACATAATTACAGTATTCCCATAAAGTGAATAGGGAAGGTGAATCCATCGGGAAATCAGTGCCCAAGATACGTGCACACTTAGGTATGATTGCTTATTTGCAACCTGATGTTTGCAACTGATTTCAGATCGAAATATTACGATTGGAAATCTAGATGAAAAGTACTTTCTGAATAGGCCCTTGAGAACATTACCTAAAGTGTTTAAATAGCAGGGGAATATAGAGCTCACGCTCCATATCCCTGACGGTTTACCGGCGGTGTTGTCCAGCTGCAATTAGCACCACACCCCACCGTCCTAAGTAGCGGGGATCGACTGAGTTGAAATCCCATTAGAAGAACCTTAACAATAGCCAACCAAACAATATTACTGTCATAGATTTTTTTAGGAGGTTCCAAATGTCCATATGCAGTATGAGCAGCCCGTTAGCGGAATGAAATAGACTCGTCATTGTTGTACCCATGATTCAGACTCTTTTTACAACTGACTGCAATTCCACAACAATTCTAGGATGACCGATGAGGTCAGAAAAAAACGGTTGTGTGTTGTCTCTCTGCACCACGATCACTAGCGTGGTTGGACTGGTTTTCCATGCTTCTCCCACCGCGTACTTCCGTTTGCTGATCCCTCGACTACACTGTTCACTAAGCAGTACACCTAAAGCTTGCTTATAGTAAATTCCCAATAAGTCACTGACATTGCATTATTACGCTTAACCTAAATGCTAAAAAGCTATAAATCTTATACAGTAAAACAAGTGTTTATAAAACAACTGTTATAGGTTCAAGAATCACATATAATAGATTTTAAGCAATCCGGAGAATTAATGTTTTTTTGATGTACAAATGACATACGCTACAGGACCATGAAGCATCAGTTTTACTACCTATGAGTATACTCCATAAGCCATAACATTAAAACAGGTGAACTGAATAATCTTCATTATTTTGCAATGTTATACAGAGGCTTTTGTCAAGGGAAGGGATATGCTAGGCAGCAAGTAAAGTCAGCTCATAATATTGATGTAATGGAAGAGTAAAAATGGGCAAATGGGAGGGGATTTCTGATAGTATATTATTACTCTTCATGAAGAAACTCAGACCTTACCCGTAATATTTCAGGCTCTGCATGCACGCTCCGCCGGTATTAGAGGCAAGATAGTGCAGCGAGAACAAACAAATCGCGACGAACATTACCCGAGTGTGAACAGAACCCTACGAAAGGTTCTTCTTACAGGACCCTGCATGATATCGTGTCTAGTAATCCTAGCTAAGTTCCCATCTGTTACCCTATTATCGCAGAATCATTATTAGTATAAATTACCTTATTCTAGTCCATTCCGTGCCAGTAGTCTTGTCGTTATATCTCTGGTCTTGTTGAGTCAGGTTTTTCTCTACTGTGTACGAGGTCTTGTTCTTGTATCGGTCCTAAAGTCATCTTGTTTGTGTCAAGGTCAGTTGTAGCTTATGGATATCTTAAGGGATATTTTAAGTGACAAAGAAAGTCAGGGGTGTCTGAGTGTAGAGGGTCCAGGCAGTATAGGGAATCCAGGACAACATTATTCAGGGCGAGAGTTTACGTATCACAGAAACAAAGGCCATAACAGTTAATTGCTACAAGAGGACAGGTTATAAAATCCAATCTCCCGAATATTGAAGGTAAAAAAAGCCACCGTTGGCTACATGGCTACATAGAAGTTGCACAGGTACAAAATACTGATGAATAGCCACACACACCCAGGACTGGGGCAAATGGTGCTTATCTGTGCCACTAGGCATAAATAATGCATAATATCTGCCGAACCACTCAAGGACCAAAGTACAGGCCCACTCCATGCACATGCATCCTTGCACCTCATCTTTTGTGCACTACTGGGAAAATGACAAGTGACAAGCCGCTAGTTGCAGGGCTCTCCTACCAGATGGTCGTCCCTTGCCCTGTACACACGCTAACAAGTTTTATTAGTATTTTGAGTCCTTGCTTGAAGAGATTATAATTATTCATGAGTAGGATGAGAATGATTACTATAAGGGTGCCAGTCAGATGGTTAGGTGTACAGTACTATGTCTGGGAGCCCTAATTTATTACCCAATCAAAAGGTGACTGGCTAAAGGTGAAAGCCAAGTCTTTGTAAGACCATTAAGATTACACAAGCCAGCACCAAAATGTGCGTGAAAAAGTTAATGGGCTGCATTATGAGCGAAAGTGTTGTAAGAATATTACAGTGCGACAATGTCAAAGCTAGCTGTGTATGTGCCCACTGTATAACCTACAGTGGAAAAATGTAACCAACCAGAATTTGAATGATCGGAGCTACCAGGAGAAGGTGACATTGATCTAGATACAAGATCAACATTTTCTTTCCCCAATCATGGCTGCAGTAATGAAGGGTGCGGTTGTGCAAACTGTGCATCAAAGCTGTGAAAATGCCACTCGTCAGATGTTCTGCTGGATATAAACCCTTTTACAGGACCCAAGCATGGTCAGGATCAGCTGGCTCAAAGCTAGTTGCTGTGGTAGGCAATCTCCATGGAATAAGACCCTTGGATTTCCACATCAAAGAAAAAGCAAATAAATGAACAGCAATTTAGCTCTTTTGGGGAGGTGTCTGCAGGCATTTTGCTTTTCTCCTGTGGTGAAAAACAAGCCAGAGCTATGAAGGTCCAAGGGTGCTTTCACATGGAGTGTTTTTGGGTGTGTTTATTCTTCGCCGTTTTGTGTGATGCTGCCTATTTTCTGCACGAACAAAATGCCCAAAAAAAACGCTCTGTGTGAAAGAGCGGGCGGCCCCCACCCTTACCGATCAAAGATTTTTATGTCTCAAATTATTTTACTAGCTAACTATCTTGCATTCTCATATACCAACATGACAATCTATCAATGTACTAGCTTGTAGAGGGTCCAATGGACGTTCATAGGTCAAAGCATATTAACCATTGACATGAGGGGAACCCATAGTGTGTAAAGAAAAAGAGGGATGTGTAGGGACAGAAAGAATAGAAAAAACAGGATGAAAAACAATGAGGGAGGCACAAGGGAGAAAAACTGAAAATGAACCTTAATCATACCCGCATATGAGGAGGTCGAAGAGCTGATCTATCTTGCGTGCCTGACCCAACTGTGGGTTGTTGGTCTCAATTGGAATCTGAGAGGAAAAGCCAATGTAAACCTCTCTGATCAACAAACGCATCAGGGGCGTTTGGCCAAGGGTGCCTAGCAAACATCCAGGGCTCGCAGCCCTTTTGTATGATTTATCGTAGGCGTAGTGGCCTGAGGTTCACACCACATTTTTCACCGGCCTCAGTTCTGAACTGGGCCGTGATCGTTTTTTTACAGCAGTAAAAACGCTTGTGTTTCCTGTTCACTAGCATTTTCACTGCACATGTCACACACAGATGCCGCCTCCATTCTCGCTCCAACGGTCACTGAACACGTAAAAATTGCGACCAAGTTGACAAAATTTACTTTTTCAGGCAACTGTCGTCACCTTCATTTCGAATGTACCATATCGCGTCCCTAAACATTCACCAAAACATACACCGATACGAGGAGCCAATCTACCAGACAAGTGATTGTTACTAAAACGCACCCTACAAAACCAAGACCCAAAATCTATTACTGAAACTTAAGGCACAAATATCCATGCCAGAATCTCTGACCAAACGCGACTCCCACCGATGTGACTATCCACTGCACACACGGCCACTAGCAGACATATATACAACCAGCCGATAACGCTGAACCAAGTATACGTGGTTAGAGCTACGTAGGATGTATGTAGAACCCTGGTCATGAAATGATAATGTGATTACACTTGCGAGTTACAATTATTGAGGCATCAACGCGCAGAGCGTCTTTTTTCACTAAACAGATACGTCGTTCACAGCGGTTTCCTTTATCTTCTCCATGCCGTTTCCAACACGCCTTCATGCCTGATATTGCGTCCCGTGGGCCATTACTTGTCCCTTAAGGATTAGAGGGACCACATACATCTTAGGAATCCTCGACATTTCCAGCCAACTCCTTAATTATGAGGTTAAAGCAGTTACGCCTTCATGGGTTTAGGTACTATAGGGGGCACTTGAAGCAGATAGTATGTCCACAGGCAGGTATATATGGGGGCGGCACAGGCAGTATAGCAGGGAAAGCACAGGCAGTCTATACTAGGGTGCACAGGCAGGGTATAGTAGTGGCACTGGGCATTTATAGAGGGCAGCTGTGAAGATGCAGTATGATGGTGGCCGGACAGGGCAGTTTCATGGTGGGAGCACAGAGGCAGGTATATAGGGGACAGAGGCAGTATATTGGGGGGCACAGGCAGTGGATATGGGGGCACAGGTCAGGCGTATGGGGGTTCCACAGGCAGGCGTATGTAGGCCACAGGGCAGGCATGATTGGGGGCCACAAGTGGCACGGTCATATGGGGGCCACAGGCAGGCAATGGGTGGGGCCACAGGCAAGGCGCAATATAGGGGAGGCCAACAGGCAGGCACTTAAGGGGCCACAGGCAGGCCATATAAAGGGGGCACAGGCAGTAGCATTATTGGGGGCCACAGCAGGGATATGGGGCCACAGTGCAGTGGAGATGGGGAGCCCCACAGGCAGGGATAATGGGGGCCCACAGTGCAGGCATGTATAGGGGGCACAAGATCAGGAATAGTGTGGGCCACGGGCATGTACTAAGGGGGGCCAACAGTCAGGCCATTATAGGGGCACAGGTCAGGGTACAAGGGTGCGCACGGGCATTTATATGGGCTGTGACCACAGGCAGTAGACTGGCGGTGCGAGTCCACAGGCAGAGCAGTTAATAAATGGTGCACAAGGCCAGGGATATGGGGCCACAGACAGTGGCGTTTTGGGGTCCCACAGGCAGGGATATGGGGGGGCCACATGCAGAGTATATGGTGGCCACCGGCAGAATATGGGGGCGCACAAGCAGTAATGGGGCCGACAGGCAGGGCATTATAGGGCATCAGTCAGCCATTATAGGGGCAGCAGGCAGGGCATATGGGGGGCCCCACAGACAGTGTATGGCGGGTGCCACAGGCAGCGCATTATAGGGGGCACAGGCATCCATTATAGGGGCACAGGCAGGGATATGGGGCCGACAGGCAGGGGCTAGGGGGTTCTCACACGGCAGGCATTATAGTGCCACAGATGCATTATGAGGGGTGCACTGAGGCCAAGTTAAGACGACTTCTTAAACAAAATAACAACATTAATACCACAAGGCGGTAACACCCGCGTCGGCGAGCGCTGCTGCCGTCAAGTCCTCCATCCCTGCTTTCACGACCCTGTCCGGCGCGGCGGCCCTCTCCCGCTACCGGCAGGCAGGTACCGTCCGCGGGCGCAAGACTGGCCTGGGGTACAGCGCTAGAATCCGGCCCCTATGTACAGTATCGATCGGTCGTGCGATGGACATGCACATCATCGTGCGTCGCTGTGCCTGTCTGAGTGCACGAGAGACTGGGGGGCCGCGGCGCGGGGGTGCCTCGAGCCGCTGTCTGAGGACCCGGCGGTCCCCCGGCTGTGTTTCTGGGACCTGCAGACTCGACCGGAGTGAACCAGCGAATCCCTCCAGGGGAGCGGCGCCCGAGCAACTGGTCTGCGGTGGCATGGTAGCAGCTCGCGTCTCTGCACCGCCGCCAAGCCCCGCGGCTGGTGGTGTGCGTCCATGCGGTACGTACACGGCCTCATGCAGCTAAATGGCCAGCGGTGCTACCAGTCCAGGCGAGCAGCGAGGCCTGGAGTAAGCCCGTGAGAACAGATCGTGCGGCACATAGGCTGTATTTATTCCGGGGCCCAGCCCGATAAAAACAGCTAGCGACGCCCGCTGGCGTACAACCAGTAGTAGTGCAAAAAAATATCTCCCTTTACATGAATGTAATGTATTATGCTTCAAGGAAAATGCATGTTAAAAGGTTATAATCATAAAAAAGAAATTTCCAGTGTTTAGCAAAAGTCAAACTTGCTGCTAAAAAATGCATGAGTAAGCCTTTCTTTGTCAGCGAAACATAGGGAAAATTAGTCGTATTTAGGGATACAGGAATGCCAACACTGCCCCGGACTCCCGTGCAATATTGCGGTGGAAAAAAAAAGTTTAGAGTTCGAGAAATCTGGCATTCCCACCAGATCTGAAACTATGTTCCCTCATGTTGTCATCAATACCTGCAATTGACAGAAGCTCAAAGGGGTTGTCTCACTACATTGATTCATCTTACCTCAGTCCTGTTTTCCTTGGTAATCATTTTTCAAATCAAAGGAGCGTGTTACCATTGCTACTCTACTTAGGCGCAGTAGAAGTCCAGGGTTCATGTATCTAAAAAAATAGCAGCAACCAGTGTTGAGCAGCCTATCATGAAGAGAGCTTGCATACAAATCTGTAGCTGCTAGTGTACCTCGGAGGGCAACTGATGCAGCCCATACAGAGAGGGTGATATCTCTAGTACAGGTATGACCACTGTTAATTGACATATATTACTAAAAGTGACTTGGGTTTTTGCAAGATTCAGGAACAAAAAAAAGCAATCCCTTGTAGTGCAGACAGTACGCTGGTCGTCCAATACGCGCCTGACACGCCCTTTAAATGGGTTTCGTCTCACTACAGGTTTTTCGCAACTCAACTGAGCAACTTTCTTTTGGGTTAAATATTTCAAAACTATGGCGTGGCGGTCCTCTCGCTCTCAGTTTTGCATGTATTCCCTCACTGAAGAGTGGTAAAACCTCCCTTTTCCTGATCCCTCTCAAATATTATTTTTTCTGTGTGAGCAGTGGGAGTGGATTCACAGCTCTGCAGACCTCCTGCAATGGTCAGTTCTCATTCCATGGAGAGCTACGATAGACACCTCCCACCCAGGTTTCACAAGCAATACTTGTAACCAGAACAATTGCATTGGTGTAGACAGTTATAAATGATGAAACAAATGTGAGAAATACACTCTGCAGATGGTGTATAGAGGGTGTAGTAATGATGGGGTGGGTGAGGCAGTGATTTTTAATATTGGTGTGGGGGATCGTCCATTGATGTAGGTGGCGATTTACCTGGGAGCCGAGAGGTATAGTAGCCCGATGCCAGGAAGCGGATTCTAACTAGCCCCCGGTATTCACCAGTGCTCGCTGCAAAGCGGGTTGGACTTGCAGTGGTGTCAAACTACCAGGTTGTTTACCGTCCTGATTGTGGACTTGCTTGCGATGGTGCAGCCAGGTGCCGCATGGTACATGAATCTTTAAGACAGAGGCTAGTTGGGATAGGCAGTAAGGTCAGGGCCACTGCGCGGCCAGACGACATGGTCAGGAAATGGGTCAACAGCTAAGTACGGTAGCAGAGAAGATACAGTGCAACACTATCTCGGCAAACACACATGAACTCACTAAAGAACTACCAACACTCGTGGCAGAAAGTCTTTAGGAGGAGTTTAACCAGGGATAATTCGGTGGCCTGCACAGCACCCCTGTGTCCAATTTAGACCAATTTACCGGTGGCATTGTGTCCTTATAGAATTACTTGACGGAGGCTGCCGCCCCTGGCGCCCTAGGAATCAGGCACTTGTGCACCCTGCACATCGAGTAGAACAAGGGATGGGTAAGTCAGCAGTGCGTCCAGGTAAGGTATACGGTGTGGCTGGGGAGAGCGGAGCAAAACAGCGGAGTCGTGGCACGCTCCATGACATTATCTCCGCTCTTAGGTCTGCCCCCCCCCTAGGAAACCATGCCGATAAGGACCATGGCGACGATTGGGCTAACGCATAAGTTTTTGGCCCACCTAGAAGATGAAGACTACAGAATTTTCATGGAGAGCGATTAAGAACAAGAGGCTATGATGTAGAGAGTACATGTGAAGTGGAGTTTTGAGGATGCTAGCGAGAGTAGGAGGTCAGATGGAGCCTTAGTAAGAACACGGGGAACTGAGTACACGCTTGATGACTTCAGAACAGTCCCCAGAAACCATTAGGCCCTATTTCGACACTGGGCTTTTATTTTGAAACATAACTTTCTCCGAGTAGCACAGGACCTTATCTCCAAGGATGGAAGGCTGCGGAGGGAATTCTTCCGGCTCTAGTCTCTCCTGGCACGTTCTGGATATTGAACCATAAAAGTCAGTATGAATGGCTCCACCGAGTGTCCTGAACATACAGATTGATGTCCCTCTATATGTGTCAATCCCACAACAGAGGAATATCGAGATGCAGGTGCGAGAGAGAGTGGAGAGCATTACAGGGAGGTAGGATTGAACCCATCTTAGAGTTAGCCGAGAACCTTAAAAGTATCGTATAGTTCAAAATCAGTGAGGAGAGAAGAAACATAACCCTGAATTATTGGTGCACATGTAATATCATGGGCGCTGTGCGTCTTTTCAGCCTGAAAACAGGGGCAGCCCTCTACGCTATATTTTTAATCAGGCGCACTCCAATATCAGGCATATTACATCTTTTTAACAGCAAATCCAGGCACATTACTGCTGGAACAGGTAGACCCCTTTAAAAGAGGTTTACCTGACCCAGAATTGTTAAATGCTTAGTAGCTAGCAAAAACGCCCTTAAAAATCTATGACCCGCAGATAGAAAACAGGTTCATAGAGTCCCAGGCACCATCACCCTATGGCTACAAAGTGCAGCCGCAATGAATAAAAATGGCGACCGGCGGGCACCAAATATCATCGACCACTGTCGTGCATATCTTCTGTACCACAAAAGAGCATTTTCTTCACATTTGGCAGTATATAACACTTTAAGGTAACTCTGAGAACTTTAAGAACAACATGTAAATGTTTTACATAAGATGACCAGTCAGAAGAAAACATTAAAATGTCATCCATTGTACGATCATTAACAAACGTGTCCCAATTCAGTTTTTTGAAGCGGAGTCATTAAAGTTTTGGAAGACAACTGGTGCATTACAGTACTCAACCCAATAGACATGACTTAATATCTGTAATGTCCATCTGGGTATTAAAGGCAGTCTTCCACTCAACCCCTTTGCAAATGCAAACCAACTTGACGGCCTCCATCGTAAAACCCTTGGCGGATGCACTATCTGATATATTCCTTCTGTGGTCTTCTCTAGTCTTGATGTAGAGAATGATGAGAATATCTGAGCCCTTATAAAAACTTAAGCTATTAGGAAATGCAGATTAAAAATCTTGCACATTCTATAAAAAACATCATGAATAAAATCCTAAATATATAACAGGGAATACAGGATGAGCCCTTTGGTCAGCTATAGTAGAGAGAGAAAAAAACTGACGAGAAATAATCAACTATATTAAAACAGTTAGTACAGACTCCACGTCACACATATGCATGGTTTTTTCTTCCAGTTGATTAGTGGGGTTTTGAGTGATTTCAAAGCAGGGTGAGCCCAAAATGTAATCCGGTCCAGGCATGTTGTCTAAATAGCAAAAAAACGGAATGTTAAAACGATGTAGTCTTGTAGCGATGTTTTATCGACAAAGTTGACATCGGCAAAGGATTTTATGGTGAAGCCGAAATTGACCAGATCCATGCGATAATAAGATGGTTAAAATCTTTGCAACCATCATATTAAGATCGCGCCGTGTTTTGGCGCTTCCTTAATTTTATGGCGGCCAGCAAATTCCGATACAGAATAGAGCAGGGTGAGCATGTTGGTGTGTCTACGTCATGAACTATGGGATGGTGTTATCTGGTTGCGGCATTTGGCCCTGGAAAAATCACAGACCTCGAATTTACATATTACAGCGTTTCCCTGTTTTCAGCCTCATGTCTCTCACTTCTCAATAGGGATCAGGACTCTGCGCTCTGCCTGGTGGCCAAACATGCTCATACGAAAGTTTAGGTCTATTTCTGCCACAGAAAATCGACTACTATTTAGCTTGTGGTCTCCCTTCCAAAATTAGTTAAGCGAATAAGAGATTGAGCAGATTTTTTGTGTAGTTAGCTTAGAGGAAGGTTTTATAAGCTAGCGAACTACCGCTGTAAATATACTCACGAGCGGTGGCGGAGCGTGGGGGGAGGGGGGGGGAGGGGCCCGCGTGGCTAAGGCACAGACAAGCCTGTATCCCTATAAAGGAACACTTAGATTAAGAATTTCACCAATACTTAATTTGTAGACATTGTAGTGCGAGAAATATCTTTATTATTAACAGTTTTTGCTATTGCAAATATTTTCCTGGATATGTGTGCCAGAGGACTGAACTTATACAGTTGTGTTAGGCTGCAAAACTCCACTTTTTATTATCAGTATACATTTCATATAGGAGTTTCATATTTTTCAATTTACCCATTACACCGTGTGGATCTTGCTGGATATAACCTACATGGAGCCAGTTCAATTACAATCCAGCAATCAATGTAGTCAGCACACGGTTGTTTGTTTTGCCAAAATACCTGAGTATCGGTACGCAAAACATCACAGTTTCACGTAGTTTTTTGACTTTTGCGCACCCAGCATTGTTCTGATTGACGCAGCATCTTACGAAAATCTTAAATACAAGCAATCAATATTCCCCACAGGTGAATTGAAAGGTGCAAAAAATACCGTTTTATAAATCAAGAAACATAACAGTTAACGAGTTTTTTTGACTTTAGCACACCCAGCATTGTATCATTGACGCAGGTCAACTACGTAAATCTTTAAAACCAGGCAATTCTATATTCACCACAGGGATGAATTGAGAAAGGTGCAAAAAATAGTAGTTTATTATACAAACATAACAGGTTACGTGTTTTTTGACTTTTGGCGCCACTGCCCAGCACATGTTCATTGACGCAGCATCAACGTAAATCTTTAAAACAGCATTTCTATATTCACGCACAGGTGAATTGTGAAGAGGTTGCGAAAAACACCTGTTTTATTTAATACCAAAACAATAACAGATACGCTAGTTTTTGGACTTTTTGCCCACGGCCAGAGATTATTGAAATACTACTTGCAGTTAAATTTGAATCGCAGCAATATTGTTGTTGGATTGATTAGGGATTTGAGAATAGCAGTGATTTGCGCCTTCGTTTTAGATAAGATGACTTTCCAACTATCCCATACCTTCTCAGAGATTTTATTATATTTTCTGAAACATGAGCGAAATCAGGTGGGTACAGCCGAGCAAAGAGGGGGTAGCACATGGAGGTTAGTAGTACAGAGAAGGACAGCTCCTTCAGTGCAAGGCGACAACACGCATAGACAGCGGATCAGTCAGTTTCAGGAACCGTCAGGCCTGTCATCGCTGGGTCAGGCCCCTGTTAATCCTAATAACGGAACATCGTCGCCAATGTGCTGTACATCAGTGATGTGGTTAATGCAACCTGCATCTATCATCTTCTAGCTCGCTCGTCCTCTGCAGTCACGGCCACAAGATGTCGAGTCAACACGCATCATCAGCATCGTACTACATTCGTAGACAGGAAAGCCCAGAATGTCAAACTCGTTTAGCCCACCACTGTGGATAGCAGTCCATTTGTACTGAAAAACCCCAAAAAAAAAAAAAGAAAAAAAGACCCCTTCTCTGATTACAGGAAATGCGGTTTGGGGCTCGAGAAGGCTTTTAAAAGATCAAGAGGATGGATTTAGCTCCTGCACTGGACGCACCAGTTAAGTGAAGCCATCAGAGGAGGTGAAGGAAGCCGGTCAATCGGCAAAAATCCCGGGCGGTCGGCAACGCTGAGCAGAGCCCGCTTGCTTGAAGCCCGCATCTTCCGGATGCAGAAAGTAAGGACGGACAACGTCCAACTGTGTTGATGCATGATGATGACGACATTTCGGATCCATCCTGGTCTTTTCCACAGATTTGCTTGCGAGCGCTTCTATCATTGGGCCGAGGAGCGAATGAACGATGGGTATGTCCAATTAGCGGGTCCCGCACAAAAAGTGATAGGGGCTGGTCGTGTGCAGAAGTTCCGCTGATTATGATTCCGCAGCCACGGTATCCAGCGCAAACTCGTCCGCTCCCTCGCATATCGCTGTCAAAAAGGATCCAGGACCTCCTCTAAGCCTGGAGCCTTCTTTGAGACAAGCCTCTTATTCACCCATGCGATGTCATTTGCCGCCTTTGACGTAAACTCAGTTAGTAGATGCAAGAACCTTAATTGGTTAACAACACACCAACATGTCAAGTTCAAACATGCAGCGAATGCATGAGTTGAAAGGTGAGGGGAACACTTGTGCCAAAAAAGGCCAGACCCGACGCCCGGGCCTCCAACCACTGTCCACACCCTCTGTCTCCGCCTCCTCCTCCTCCGCCACCACCAAGCGTTCCTCAGCTGCCCATTGTCTCTCAAGTCATGATCAGGATCAGCCTCCCTTCAGCCTCTCACCGTCGCCCATTAACCACCAGCACCACCATAGACCCCATCCTACCCCTTCTCCTTCCGCAAGTTTGACGACCTGCACGCCGATACAGCGTCACAGTCTAGCAGTCAGACCCTTCACTGTCTTCCATGGTTTTGGGAAGCAGAAGAAACACTTAACCCAAAGCATCATCCCCAAAGCCAAAAGCCTGAATGTCGGCATTGCCGGCTTTTGCCTTGGAATGGTTCCTTTCCGTCTGGTGGACAACAGATGGTTCCCTGCCACGTCATGGCCCTTCGCCTCGCCCCCAATACCAGAATGCCGAGCAGGCATTCTTTGCCAGAAAAGCCGTCCCTGCCCTGCCATCCACGTGTCAACTAAAATTTCAAGCGCGTTGACTGCATCTGTGTCCGGAAAAGTCCATTCCTCACCACCGACCATGACTAGTAAGCACGGCCAGGCCGCTATATTCTCTTGTGACAGCTCCACTGGGTTGAGCTGGGTGGATGCTCTGGGTGAACGGTGGCTCTCAGGCTCGGCGCACGCTCTTCTCAAAACCGCAGGGATGGTGCAGGGCTTCTTTCCCCCAAAGGTCCTCTGGTGCATTACGTGCCCATAGACACCAGCCGTGTGTTGAAATTAATCTGCCTTGGAGACCGGCCCACCACACATGTCAGATCTGTGGACTCTGCTAAGCAACGAGACGAGCGCTGGCTTGGGTGACAAGAACTTTGTGCCATGTGCAAGGATGTTGGCGATCACGGGCAAAAGCTGCTGGCCCACTCGCTAAGATCGGGTAGGCTAGGTAGCACCATCCCTTCCTGGCACAGTCATAGAACCTTGTCGTCCAGAAATTCTGACAAGAGCTACGACGCGTGCTGGACTGCCTGCTGAAAGAAGGCTCGAGATCGAGTTCCGCACTCCGCCGTTCTGTCACTCCACTTCGTGCCCGCCCTGGCTGCGATGCAGCGTCAGCTCGGCCCGCCGTCAACCGTCTCATTGTTTGACGTGGCAACACGGCTGGAATTTCCACCCGTCCAGCTGCTCCAGTCTATTGTTGGCAGCAGCTGCAATTGCCATTTACGCAGTTACGAAGTGACACATGGGCCTGACACGCAGACGGTACGGACCTCGGGGTGTGTTGAACCACCGAGAGTAGACGCACGAGAAATAGCTCTGCACCAACCTTGCCAGTTTGAAGAAGCCACCAAAATTGTCAGTGCGTAAATTGCCCTTGTCCAGCATGATCATTGAGGGTGATCTTAGTTTCTGGAAACGATCGTTGGACATTCTGAAACAAAAGGTCCCGCCAGCGACGGAGAGAGACGGAACACAGATGCGGACACTGAGCCTTCTCTCCGTGCAAATACACAAGGCCCGACAGTTTCACAATTTCATCGGTCTTCCATTAGGGCAGTGGTTCGGGTCCAGAGCTATGCCAAGTGGCGCATAGCTCTCAGGGTGCATCAACTCTGGCAAGTCAGGGCTGTGGTTGAAGCTGTGCCGAGCAGCGGATTAGAGGAGGAGGAGGTATTCCTAGACACCGATGTGTACCACGTCCCTTCCTTGGAAAGAGTTGGCGCGAAATTTTGAGGCGGAGGAGGAAGATGAAGAAGATCAGGTTTGCTAGTGCCTCTCGACCCAGAGGCTTGGGGAAATCAAGGCTCCATCTCTCACATGAGTGCTTGGATGCTCTCATTTCCGACAACATGATCCTCTGCATTAAAGGACCATCAAAATGAAACAAAAAGTTACTGGGTGGCCACCATCCTGGATCCCCTGTTACAAACACAAATACACTTATTCCTTCCACCACCCAAATAGAGAGTAAAATGCAGGAAATTGAGACCTTGCTGATTGAATCAACTGGAGATCCTCTGTTGCGTCTTCTTCACGTTCCCCAAGATTGTCACTGTGAACAACATACAGCGACGTGACACAGTAGGAGTACCAATAGGCGTATCGGCAGCAGCAGCAAGAGTGGCAGAAAGCCTAAAATGGGTGTACCTCTGGCAATCATGTGTTTCCCACCTCACCAACGCATGCAATGCAGGGCACACATCCAAACACAGAGGAACAGCTTAAGATCATGGTGAGCTCAGCAGACTATCGCGTCTCTACACCGTGTGTCTTTGGCATTGTTTCGGCGACCCAATAGACTTCTGGGTAACCCAAATGGACGAATGGCCCGAGCTGGCTCATCACGCCATAAGAGGTGTTTGTCCGCCCAGGCAGTCCAGCTTCATATCTGAGCGGGACCTTCAGCACAGCTGGAGGAGTCATTTTACAGACAAACGCATCCGGCTTTCCACAGATAATGTGGATCGTTTGACTTTTCATCAAGATGATCAGGCATGGATCTCTGATGATGTTGGCCCCAATTGCCGTGAGGTCACCAATTAGTTTGCCGGTCTACTTCACATTCCTCTTTCGAAACAGAAATAGTCCTCTTGAAAACCGTTTTTTAAAAGATAATTTCTTACTGCAATTTTTATCTCTTTTCCAACAGCTTCAATTTGCTGGTTTTGCTGTGAGGGAGCCTGTGTAGAAGACCGCAGATTTCATGACAACACCGTATGTTCCAATTATCTCCTTTATCTTAATAATGTATTATCGGCATGTCACATAGTGATTGAGGTCATTTGCTGTGAGATACAGCTATAATTAATGGGTCCTTTGGACAGTGAAATGTGGCTTCTAAGTGGCATTATCTCCCTCACAATTGTTTAATAGTGGCTGTGAAATCCATATTTATAATTTTTTGGGTCATGTAGGCTGTGAGATACAGCAGATAATCATGTGTCCATATTGAACAGAAATGGGGGCTAACTAAAGTGGTTCATTTCTCTCTACTAATTATAACAGTGCTGAGAAGTCATTTTTATAATTTTTTTGGTCATTCTGCTTTGAAATGCAGCAATACTACAGGTCCTATTATAAAAAAAATTTTTTTTCTAACACGACATTTGTTCTTCCAATTGACCACAGCCTGGGCTCAAAGGGTCATGCTTTGATATTTTTGGGCGGGCATTTTGCTTATGAAATGCCGCAAATACTACAGGTTCCTAACTTCGAAAAAAAGTTGTGTTTTCTGATAACAGACCTTGTCCTTCACAATTGTCCATAGTGGCTCAAGGGTCAGCTTTGAATTTTTGGGGGCATTTGCTGTGACATGCATCTATACTTACTGGTTCCTATTCTAGAAAAATGTTGTTTTCTAACAGACATTGTTCTTCACAATATGTCCAAAGTGGCTCAAGGGTCATGCTTTGAATTTTGGGGCATTTTTGCTGTGACCATGCAGCTATACTTACAGGTCCTATTCTAAAAAATGTTGTTTCTAACAGACATTTGTTCTTCACACATTATCAAGAGTGGCTCAAGGGTGATGGTGAGCTGTCAGAAACAGGAATATAGGTAGGACACTGTTAATGTACACAAATTGCAAAATTACATGTTTTTTTGCAAGATCTTTAACAAAGCTATTCAAACCCTGTATTGATACAACCAATTTAATACAATGAAAAAAAGAGAAACAAAAGACATGTGGGATTCCATCCTGACTTTTAAAACATGTGATTATTTCTAGAATTAAAGTACTAAAAAACTTGCATGTACAAAATATCTGTTAAAAAAATACCTCTGAATTGTACAAGGATGATACAGTAAAAACTTGATCCAGAGGTAGGTTATCATGAGGACAGAGGATTATGATTACGTACAAGAGAAACAAATACAGAGACATTTCCTCCGCACGTCTTGAGTAAAAATGAGAAAAAGATCCAAGATAAAGGGCACCTGGGTTAACAGGAGCGTTACCACCATATTTCCAAGTGAAGCTGCAATTGGTCACATCACTCACATACGGAGGGACAAGCGCTACCCAGTATTGGACTGTGTACAGAGGAAGGCTGATTCTCACACTTCCCTTCCGCACGTCCTGGCTTCAGCACGACAGTTTCGTTGCTGCGTCATCAGGGCATTTTAACACTGCTGTTAAATAGATGACGTACGCCACCTTGGCTCTCACCGACCCACTTAACATCCTGGCCTGGGTCATGCTGTGGCCCAGGACAGGTATAGTCAATGTCCAGTTCAACTAAAATGGTGTTGAAAAGACTCGCTTTTTCCGGCACTTTTTAAATGTGGGGGTCATGCAGTTTGGGTGCTCATGCTGGTGGCAAGGACAGGGATATTCAATGTCAAGTTCAAGTAAGGGATGAAGTTTCAAATCATACTTGCCTTCTGGCACTTTCAACTTGTGGGTGATAGCAGGATTAAGGTCAGGCTGTGGTACAAGACAGGGTAGTGCAATGTCTGTGACATTTTTTCTTGTGGACTTTATAACCTAAGTGTGTTTGCCTAAGATGTACACGTATCCATTTGACTGTTGTGGAATGTTAATTTCGAGCTTCTCCAGCCTTGTTTTTGGGTTTAATAATGAAGGTGTGTTGCTCTCAGCCATAGACCTTAAATGTCATCGCTTCATAATCGACGGCTCACTATCGAAAAACCTTATCGATAGCGGGCCGACTATCACTATCGATCGATCTCGATAGCAACGCGCAATCGTCAACACTAGTAATGGATCAAACATTAATGTTACAAGCTGGAAGTCTGAACACATTTTCATAATTCTACATGTTTTACTGGTGATGAACCTTGGTTCTCGTCCTGACTATTATCCTAGGTTGTGACTACATTTTTGAGCTGCAACCACATTTTAGTTTTGTGACCCCATTCCAGCTCCTATCCATCCTTCCAGGCTCAATATTTCTGGTTTCAGCTCCTGGTGGTACCCGTGATGTCATACTCCTGTTTGCTGCTCCTGTTGTGCTTATGGAGGCCATGGTCCTGGTTTCAGCTATTTGTCGTATCTTCACTTCTGGTTTCAGCTCCTGTTCTGTTCCTGGTATTCATGCTCTTATTCTGGTTTCTGTCTTTACCTTGTCCCTATACCTTTCCATAGACAAGTATAATGATTTGAGCAACTCTGAAAACGACCAAATTGAGATGACCAGACAACTAATTCAGAGCATCATTACAATGTTAGTTCTTGAAAAGAAACAGAATCCAAGCTCACGTACATTTGAGAAAAGGGGGGGGCTAGCCCCTCGGTCTATACCACAAAAATCCAAGGGCGATTGGGGAAAAAAGGGTTTATGCTGAATTTTGTAAGTGTAAGAACAAACTTGCTGCTGCATTTTATTGATTTATTCCAAGAGGACCGCTGTAATTTTTATCATAACCCAAGAAATTTTAAAAAGTAGTCTTTTAAACCTATGAAACATCACACAAAATAAAAGGGAAAAAAATAAAAGAAATAAACCCCTTTTATATAAAAACAGAAATAGATTTGAAGCTGAAATCCTTTCCATGTTTCCATGTTGTGGATTGTACAGTACACACAGCGCACCACAAAATTAAATGGAGCTCTCTCATATTCAGGGCTGTCTTTTCCATTGGACAGCCACCTTTCCTGCCCAGTGCTGTAAGTCGGTCCCTGCGTCAGGTCTAGGTTTACCTGTTTACCACCGCTTCTGCGCCTGTGTTCCTGTCCTGCACCTCGGCTGTCACCGTGGGTAGCCACCTCAGGGGTAGCGACCCGGGGGCCCTCAGCTAATCTTTCCCCTTTGCGCGGCTCGGTGAAGACCAGGGGCCCCTTAGACTCCGCTCCCTGGCGTGCATCTATGTATACCATTTTGTCTGCAGTGATCACAGTGGATCCACACCCGGAAACCAGCGATCGGTGCCTCTGCGCAAATGCTGTTACCACCGCACCGTTACACAGGCCTGGACCTGCTGCATCTTTATTTGGGGCAGGAGGCGAGATCATGCCTCTTGTGCTGTTGTATCTCCTAAGCGGTCACACCGCTCATGCCGGAAACTAGCTCCCAAAGTGCGGGAGCACAGAGAGGTGAGTAGAGTTCTTATTGATTTATTTATTTTTGTATAGGGGGCTGTAGACCTTTGGGTCTGTATACCTAGAGGGGGCTGTGTACCTACAGGGGGCTATATACCTACAGGAGGCTGTGTACTTACCTATATGGGGCTATACACAGGTGAAACCAGAAGTTTTCCCTTATGTATGTTTTTCTCCCTATCTGACATGAAATCAGAATAAACCTTACCTGTTTTAGATCAATTAGGATTACCAAAATTATTTATATTTGCCAAATGACAGAATAATGAGAGATATACAGTGGTGTTGTAGGTTATAAGTTTGTTATCGATAATGTATCGATATATTTGTTCCTGTGAGTGGTTGCGTTGGTTGGGGGCCCAAGTGCACTGCGTTGCCCAGTGACCCATAATGCTGTTAAGACGGCCCTGCTCACACGGTGTCCAAATCAGCAGCATAACCTGGAAAACATAAAGTGCAGTATAGAATGTGTGATAGTGAATTTTATCTCAGACAGGTGCTACTAAACAGCCAATCAGCATCTGCACCTCAGTAATACAACCCCCAATGTAAGGTTGTGATTCACAGGCACTTTGCTTGTGAAATGGTTCGTCCAGCCATTCCCATGTCTCAGACTGACGCTGTCTGTTACACTGTATGTTAAAGTGGGTTCAAGTTATAATGACCCAGGAAGGACCATTGTACGATATTTCAATATATACCTTAAACCCTGGTAACTTGCGGGACTGCACTGTAGTCTTACTTACGTCTTGGTATTTTATATATGATATACATGTTCTCGGTTGTGTTTTTGCACCGCTAATACTTATTAATGGACTCTATAGAATCATGTACAAAAACTTGGTAAAACCTTTGTATCAAAGTCTTGCCACTGTAACCATGCCATACAAATCAGACAAGTGTTGGCCAACAGTGGGACCACCTGACACACTAATTGAAATAGATATTGTAACAGTTTTCACAGCCTGTGCAAATAGCATATTTGTGGTTTCAACCTCTTATTTCTAGGTCCCAATCATCTTGTCTTCGGGTTGTAAGAACATGTCATTATAATTTACAGAAACCTAAAAATTTAGCAGGTACAAAAGGACTTTTAATCATTAACAAAATGTGCATTGTCCATGTGTCTACTATGTTGGTTTTCTGTACAATATTTCAAGGGTTAAAACAAGGTCACTTAGAATATGAACTCCACCCTGCCTTACATGAAAAACAGGATGGATGCAATAGCAAGAACAAAGAACCTTGTTAAGAGGGAATGTAGCTGGACTTTATCTCTCTAAGTATCATGATTTCAAAGTAAAGAGAAGAAAACCATGAAGTGAAACATCGTGAAAATGACATTTAGATGTTAAATTTAAATTTTTTTAAGGATTTTTGATAACATATAATGGTGGGGCACCTTTAAAAAAAAATCTGAAGCAGATAGCATATGTGCACATGAAGAGTAAAAATTACTCGTCGAACTCTGTTGATGAGAACCATGTCAGACTGAATATTTCACGTGGTATTGCATCTTGATTTAGGGTAATTTTTTGCTTGCAGTTTACAGTCAGAAACAAGCCCCATTGCATTTTCACGTGGTTTTGGATGCGGATCCACATTAAAAAGCACATACATATGTTTGGGGCACATTTTACTTCAAGTTTTTGGCCTTCCCCATTGATATCAATAATACATTTCCATACGTTTTCTGTGTGGAATATAACCAAAGAATAAACATGTTATGTTTTTTTACGGCGAAGACACTTATTTTCTATTGAGGTTAATAGGAATGGTTTACTTACAGTTTTAGACAAGTATTTCAAGTCAGAATCCGTGTGGATTCCGAGGTAAAATACTTCTTGCATCGACCTAGCCTAAGGCTGGGTTCACGTTTTTTTTTTTTTTTATTCATACTTTGCAGCAGTATTTGTAAGCTATAACCAGGAATGGGTCAAAAAAAAACCACAAAAAGAAGTACAAGCCTTTTCATGATACTTTTTCTTTGTGTAGGCTACACACCTGTTTTTGGCTTTCAAATACCGCTGCAAAGTATGCATCAAGAAACATAGGGCCACATGTATGAAAACTGTCTAGGTCCAAAACTCTTTGTTGCCATAGCAGCCCCCCCCAAATCACGGAGCGCCCTCCTTTTTTCCTGAGCACCTAATATGAAATGGAAAGGGGCGCTCCTGATTGGTTGTCTGGGGCAAACCAAATGAGTTTTAGACTTAGACAGTTTTATACATGTTGGCCTAATGTGAACCCAGCATTACTAGAGTAGAAAACATGGAGCCCATATCGTAGTAAGATCTGGCTGACCTTTGCGGCATGTTCTCCAGCTTAGGCCAAACATAGAAGGCAGAGGTTTAAGAGGTTCTCCAAATGTTTAATGAAATGAAAAAAAAATAATGAGATAAAGCTGCATTTAGAAAAAAAAAAAAATAAAAAAATCTTCTACTCACTTCTCCTCTCACCTGCACCATCCTCACCCTCTTCTGGGATTCTGCTGTCTTCTGGTCTTAATCTGAGCTGGACTGTTCAGAGCACTAACTTCTGAATGGTAATGTCAGTCAATTAGAGTCAGCAGTGAGGAGGTCACATTCATATCTAGCCCAGTTTCATGCTCTGCCATGCAGTTCCTTTCCGCGACCATCTTTGTGGCCACCTACCACTGCAGAGCTCAGTGCGAATGACAGCTTCACAGCTGCAGTCAATTCAATGCCTGTCACATTCTGTGTAGATGTCTGCTTGGTGCAGTATACAATAGCTACCTGCTACTGGCCAATTGCTATCCATCTGGTGCTGTTTAAAGAAACTGCCTTATCTCTACATCAGATCTTTGACGTTATTACTCCATAGTGTTGGGCATACTTGTCAACTCTCCGGTATTGTGTGGGAGACTCCCGCAAATAACAGGTATCTCGCTCACTCCCAACAGAGTTGATGAACCTCCCACAGTTGAGTGTGTGTGGGTGGGGAGGTGATTGTGTCTGGGTGGGGAAAGGGGAAAGTGTGTCTGAGTGTGTGTAGAGTGGGTAAGGGTAGGTGAGTGTGTCTGTCTGTTAATTTGGGTGTAGAGTGTGGATGTGGAAAGGTTTTTAGAAATGGGGGAATATAGATATAGGTTGGGGGGGGGGAGGAAAGGGCAGGGGGGGGGGTGGGTTTTTAGCGGGGTGGGAGTTTCGGTTGGGTGGTTTTACAGTGGTGGAGTTGTGTACATTTTGGGTGGGGCGGAGGGGGGGAGGGAGAAAGGAAGGAGGGGGGGGGAGGGCGGAAGGGGGAAAAGAAAAAAGGACGGGGGAATTTTTTTTTTTTTTTTTTTAAAAAAATATAAAAAAAAAAAAAAACAAAAAAAAAAACAAAAAATATAAAAATAAAAAATGAGGGAGGCGAGGGGGGGGGGGAGGGGAAGGCGGGAGAGGGGGGGGGGGGGGGGCGGGGGGGGGGGGGGAGGAAAGGAGTATGGGACGGCAGGTCTGTGTTTTAAAACAAAAATTGGTTGGGGAAAGTTTTTGGAAGTTTGTTGGGAGGGAGGCAGAGAGAGTGTTGGGTTGAGGATAGGCCACACAGGTTTTTTTATGTACTTAGAATGGCTCTAGTGTGTTTACAGGTGTGGTGTGTGCGCTGGCGCAGTTGGTATGTGCGAAGAATCAGATGCTGGGGGGGTTGGGGAGAAGGTCTTGGGGGCCCACGCTTTATGAAGGGGGGATCGTAGTTTTGTGATTTGGGGGGGCCCACCATACCAGTAACTTTTTTTAAAATAAAAATACAAAAAACAACAAAGTATTACTGGCCCTCTTCGGACCCTAAATAAAATGCGGCCCATATTTCTTTGACCACATTTAAATACATATGAAGTGCAAAAAAAAGGGAACTGTATTGTTGTTGTAGTACAATAGGCAAGAGAGGTTCACATTATCGGTTCTATCTCCACTATCTTCTGTCTGTCTCCACACGTGGGTTCTGTCCGTCATAGCATATTTTCTTAACATCTTAGAACCGGAGCTTGTAGCTTCATACATGTCCCCCTTTCCAACCACATACCACTATCCCCCCCCTTCCCATAGTCCACAATAAAAATATCCCCCCCCCCCCTCCATGTTTCCTTGGACCCGGCCCACCCTCACCACCTTCTAAAATAAACACCTAGCAGAAAGAAAAAGTCCAATCCTCATCAAGGGGTTTCAGGCGGTGTTTCCCTCCCCTCTTACAGTCAGGGTAACATTGTACTCTGCCACACTATACTAATGCCACTATAAACTACCACACAATAGTGGTCCGACAACAGCTCAGGTATAACCTACAAACACCACCATATAGAGACCACGTAGATGTCCAAACACCAGCTAGGTTTTAAAACCGACACACCGCCATTATAGAGACCACATAGACTGTACAGACACCCAGCTCAGGTTATATAACCTACAGCACCACATCCCCCTTATAGAGACCCCACATCGAGGTTCAAACCACCAGCTCAGGTTATAATAACCTACAAACACCCTGCCAAATAGAGACCACTAGAGGTCCGACACCAGCTCAGGTATAAACCTACAACACACCACCCTATAGGAGGACACATTTTCAGCGGTCCAACACCTCTGCCTGCTCAGGTTTATAACCATTAAAACACCCACCAAATATGTAGAGGACCACATAGAGGTCAGGACACCAGCTCCTTAGGTCACACATTAACAGTGAGGAATTTACAGCCCACTGATCCAATATTAGGGAAGTTAAAAATAAATAACCCCTGAAATCAGGGGACTCACCGGAGAGTCACTATATGGATGGAGTCGTTCTTTCTTCTCAAGAGTAGTGTTCTGATTCTCTTATCTTCAGCATCCGTTTTCCACACGTCATGATGATTGTCGGCCAAGGCACACGTAACCCATTTGTTGCAGGCAATTCCACCCAAATCTCTATTAAGACACCTCTCCCAATACACAACACCTCTTTACCCATTCCAACCTCTGTACAAACTGCCCAGGGGTGGGGCGTGAAGCAGGGAAGATGTGGAGGGGAGCAGCAGGGGAGAGGAGAGGGATTGGGCGGGGGGAGGCACGTGGAGGCGAGAGCAGGTACCATGGAGCGCTTTGGGGAGAGCATGTTAAGCGCAGGAGGATTTTGGCGAGAAGCAGGGTTCACAAGGTTTAAGGAGAAAGGAGGGGGTTAGAGCAAGGAGGAGAGCGGAGGCATAGCGAGCAGGGGCGAGGAAAAGAGGAGAGGAGCAGGAGGAGAGGGGGGAGAGAGAAGCAAGGTTACAGATGGAAGAGGAGTGGGAGTGCAGGGGGCAGGAGGGTTGGTAGGCGGGAAGAGGGAGAAGCAGGGAGAGCAGGGAGCAGGCCAGGGAGTGGTGGGAGAGAGGCGGGAGAGAGGAGGTGGAGAGAGCAGGAGCAGGAGCATGGGGAGGGAGCGCAAGGAGAAGCAGAAGGTTACGGGTATGAGCCAGGAGGAGGTTATACAAGAGAAGCAGAAGGGAGGTAGAGCAGGGGTTTTGGTGGGGAAGGTACAAATACAGGTTACAAGAGGTAAGACAGGGAGAGCAGGTAACAAGGACAGAGAGGGTGTTGAGGAGAAAGATGAGGCAGGTGAGAGGTGGGTAGGGAGAGGTAAGGTAATACAAGCCAATATTCATATATTCAAAACTTAGAGGCCTTCATCCTCGTTAGTATCCTTCGGGGTTGGTGGAGTGTCGTTGGTTTGGGGGAGGGGCCAGGCGGGGGGGGGTGCGCGAGGGGGGCAGGAGCGAGGGGACGGGTTAGGCGCGTGGAGGGGGGGGTGGGACAGGGAGAAAGAGGGACAAGAGTAGAAGAAAAGGAGAGGAACAGGAAAAGAAAGAACAAGCGGGTGGGGGAACAAGGAAACTCTAACCCCCTCTGGTGGATGATTTAATGCAGGAGTTGGGGTAAATAGTAATATTTTTTGTATACAGTGTTTTTTTTTTTTTTTTTGTTTTTTTTTTTTTTTTTTATCTTTACAGGCATGTTTAGGGCGTTGTGAGTTAGGGGTCTCATTTAGGTAGAGTCTACAGGCAGAGAGTGGGTGTAAGGACCTCCTTTAGGTAGATTGTAGTGTTTTAAGTTTGTCAGGGCTGAAGTTAGGGGGTGTCTAAGTAGAGTTGGGCTCAGTGGTTCAGCGGGTTAGGTACAGTTAGGTTAGGGCAGGTGGTTAGTTAAGGTTCAGAGGTTAGGGAGGTTAGGTGTTTTTGTTCAGTTAGGTTTAAGTGTTAGAGTAGTTGAGTTTATATAGGTGAGTTATTGGGGTAATAGATGTTCAGGTTTAGGGGAGTTTAGTAAGGAGTTAAGTAAGGGTTTAGTTAGGGTGTTAGGAAGTTGTGGTGTTAGGTTAGAGGGTTTTTTTTGGGCTCCTTTATGTAGAGTAGTGTTTTAGTATACAGGCAGTTAAAGGTTTATGATAGAGGTTTAAAGGTTATAGGCCCCCCCCTCCTTCCTCCCCTCCCTCCTCCTTTAGGCTAGTAGAGATATATCTTAGTGTAGTATCTTCCTCCTTTAGGTAGTAGTTTATTTAGTTGTGTTATACAGGGCAGGTTTTAGGGGTCTCTTTTTTAGGTATATATTAGGCAGTGTAGGGGTTTTTTTAGGTTGAGTTAGGGGGCCCCTCCTTAGCTATGTGTTCCGCCTTTAGCTAGTGTTTTTTGCATTGTGTGGTGTTGTTGCAGTAAGGTCAGTGCAGCTCCCCGTTTTTTTTTTTGTTTTTCGTTTAGCTAGGTGTTGTTAGTTAGTGTTTGTTTTTTTTTTTTCTTTAGCTCGTGTTGTAGGTAGACTATATAGTAGGGCCCCCTTTCCCCATTCCCCCCCTTTAGTGAGTGTGTAGGTAGGTATAGTCATAGGGGCCCCCCCCTATAGCTCTTTCCTTTTGCTAGTGTGTAGTGTTATTTGTAGTGTTGCCCTTTAGAGTTTCCCCCCCTTTAGCTATCCCCTTTAGCTTGTGTTTGTAGGTTAGTCAGGGCCCCCCCATTCCCCCCTTTCCCCTTTCCCCCTTTACCCTCCCTTCCTTTCCTTTTAGGTATAGTCAGTCAGGGGGCCGCCCCCTTTAGCCCCTTGGTTTAGCCCTTTTTTTTCCTTTGGAGTAAGTTCAGGGTATAATAGGAGAGGGTCGCGGGCCCCCCCCCTTTCCCCTTTAAGGTCGTAAGTCAGGGCTCCCTTAGGTATAGTCAGGGCCCCCTTTATGTAGACAGGGCCCCTCCCTTCATCGCGGGGCCGGGGCCCCCCATTATGTAGTCAGGCAGGGCCCCCCATTATGTCCCCCATTTTATTATTCCCATTCATTATGTAGTCAGGGCCCCCCACCCCATCCATACCCATCCCCAGCCCCCCATTCCCCATATTCCCATCCCCCCCACATACCCCAACTCCCCCATTCCCCATTATGTAGTCAGGGCCCCCATCCCCATCCCCCCCGCCATTCACATCCATTAATGTTAGTCCAGGGGTCCCCCTTTATATTAGCCAGGGCCCACCTTTAGAGTAGCCAGGGCCCCCCCCCCTTTTAGTAGTACCCCCCCTTTAGTTCCCCCTTCCTTTAGTAGTAACAGGGCCCCATTACCCCATTAGTAGCCTAGGGCCCCCCTTTATGAGTTTTAGTAGTCAGCCCCCCTCCTTCCCCCCCCCCCCCCCCCCCCCCCTTTAGCGCCCACCCCCTCCTTCCCCCCCCTTTAGTAGCCCAGGAGGGCCCCCGCCTTCGCCCCTCCCCCTCCCCCCTTCCTTTTCTCCCTTAAGTACGTAGTCAGCGGGACCCCAATAGTAGCCAGGGCCCCAATAGTAGCCAGGGCAGGGCCCCCAATTAGTAGCCAGGGCCCCCCTTCCCTTAGATAGTTTTTAAAAAAAAAAAAAAAAAAAAAAATAAAAATAAAAAATGAAAGAAAAAAAAGAAAGAAAAAAAAAGGGAAGAAAAAAAAAAAAAACAACCCAGCCACTTACCCCTGGCTCCCGGCTCCGCTCGGGGGCAGGGGGTCCCGGCCACTCCGAGTCTGCGCGGTCCTGCCGCCTCCTGCTATAGGCGGCCGCAGAGTGAAGTAGTTAGTGACGTCACCCGGCACCACGCCTAGCCAGCCAGTAAGTAGGGGGCCCCTTGTCGCCGGGCAGGCTGAAGGCCCTAGCATCTTTCATAGCCCCCTCCTGCCAAGGGAGATCAAGGTGCGCGCAGCGGCAGTGGCGCTGTGCTCCACGACACCCGCCACACAAGCCCCAGGGGGGAGTAAAAACAGGAAGAGGAGTTATCGGGGGTCGGCGTGTTGTTTTCAGGGACCGGCAGCCATATCCCGAGCCGGAATAGAGGCGCGGGGCCCCGGGGGGCCCCGGAGGGGCGGTACGCGCGGTGAGCCACGGAAGCCGAGGGGGAGCCGGGGCAGAAGGCAGAGCGGGGGGAAGAGCTGAGCGGCGCACTGCCCCAGCATAGCAAACTTTGCCTCTGGGGCCCTCAGCGGCTGGGGGGGGGCCCACGGGGGATCACGATCCCGGCGGCGCGCGGCCCACCAACTGCGCGCCCACCCAGCCCAGTCCCGAACGAAGGCCTGGCCCAGTGATGGCAGTGTACTACTTTGTGTAGGTTGTGGAGTCACAAGCTATTGGTAGATGCACACAGGGTGACCCCAGCAATATCACAGATAGATTAAAATTGTCATTTGTTGATTGCGAGGGGGAATGGGGGCGGTGGGGAATTTAAATCGGACGTTCATCCAACTTTCTCTGGATGTGGATAAACTGATACAGTGTCCAGAAGCTCAATGATGTTGCCCCATCCCTCAGGGTGGCACCCAGTGTTTTCTATGATCAAACATAATTGGCACCCAAATGAGGGGGATGGGGTCATCACCCTTTTCCTGGACCACTGAATAGACTTTCTAATCCCGTTCTATGTATTATATTTTTGTGATATTTTGTGTTTAACAGGGTTTCCCTTTGGATAACAGGGTTTACTTTTTAAAAGATATTTACTTACAGAGTTAAAGAAAAGATAAAAGAGGGCTGGTCTACTTGGTTATTGGGGGATGAGTTAATTATATTTATTTTTAACAAAAAAACAACAAATATAAAATGAGGTTGTAGATGTTTTTTAGTAGATTGGTTTTTTTTGTTTTTTTTTTTTTTTTTCTATTAATGTTTGAGTACTAATGGAGAGATGGTCTGACAGATGCCTATTTAATACTTATTGCAGGGGCTTGGAGGTTAGCCTCCGTCCATCAGGTGTGTTTTTTGTCATCCTTTTTAAATGTATTTATTTATTGAAAATCAAAATCTATTGTAATCAATAAAAAAAATACATTAAAAAAACACTGAGCTGTACCAAACATTTTTATTTACCTAACAGTAAACAAGTAAACCCGGCGCGCCCTACCCTATCGCGCCAAACAGGATGAGAAAAACAGTCCATAGATATGGGTACACAACTCCACCCTAAAAAATATCAACCCGCAGCAAGCCGACCCAGAAGTGGGCTTCACAACTAGAGGGTACGGTCGGGACTTTCATGAAGGTTATCCACACGAGTGTTTGTTTCCAGTACCCAGGTGTGAAGTGGTACTAGGATAATAGTGACATGGGGATTTCGTTTAGTATAGCACTTCAGTCTTAGAATAGAAAGACCGCGTGGTCTCTTTGCGTGTGTTTCCCTGGAAGTCCCTGCACTAAATACTTCTCTAAACGTTATTTACAAATCCGTGTACCCAAGCAGACATCACACTTGGTCCTAACCATGTTGTGGAGCAAGGTACTATACCGTCCTGCGTAACCACCCCGCGCCTCTGCTACACTGGTATTCTAGCTACGACTATCTGGTTCACTGCATGGTAATGGGGATAGGTAAAATCGATATAAGTATTTGTAATGGTTTAGGGTCAAGGCCACAGAGTTCTGGAGAGGCCGTGGCAACACAGCAAAACTTGTTCTTTTAGCTTTTCTTCCAGAACTGGTAATGACACCTGACTAAATTGGTTTTTGTGGAGTAGAGTAGGTGGGTGTTCTTGTGTCCTATAGTAAGGAGGTGTGCGGTGTGGCTCTTACTCCTTAATATAAGGAAAAGTCTAAGTTTATGCGAAATTATGGGGCCGGGGATACACGACACCGGCTCCCAATATCTCACGCCCCCATCCCCCCACCTGAAAGTCACTTTCAAAGGTTGGCAAGTATGGAGTAAGTGTGCTTGTACTCTGATTCCAGGTTTCCTGACTTTGGCTTGACTTCTGCCCTCTCCATTGCCCGTTTTTTTATGCCCTTGCCCCTCCCTCTCTGACCATTTGCTATGTTTGAGACTATAAAAGAACTCTGCCTCCCATTACCTGTGCTCTGTCTGACTAAACACCTAGCCTGATTCTCTGGTACCTCTTCTGCACGTCAGCTGCCACTGTGGCTGACCATGTCGGGGGGAGCCTCCTGGAAGTTTTCTACATTGGAGTCCAAGCCCTCTTGCAGAGATTGAGGGAGCGGATTGCTGTGGGTGGTGAAAACAGAGCACCCTTCTTAGACTCCACTCTGCAGCGTGGCTTTCTCCAAAACTCGCATTGGACCCAATGGATCCACCTCCTGACTGGTGAGTTACCTGTGGTAGAAGGGAAAGACAACCACGCGGCGTGTGAAGTTTTGATCCGGGGGATGATCCTGCTTGGGTAGAGCGCCTAAACCACAAAAAGCCTCAGAAGGGATTCCAGCACTTATGATAATGCGTGGATCACTGCTATTATTTAGGTACAAGTTACGCGTTTTTTGCAGGGTTACATTGTCCTTGCTTCCTCAGTCTGGTCTGGCACCGGGGGGAGGGGGGGTGGGCTGGGGCGGTAGGTGGGGGCGGGTGAGCTAAGCTGAGCTGTGAACCAGAATCGTGGGGGGGGGGGGGGGGAGGGGGGGGGCAGGGGGGGAGGGCTGAGGTGGGGCGTAGCTTAGGCAGGGGAGCTGAGGGGGAGCTCAGGGGGGGGACGGGGGGGGGGGGGGGAGGACTTGGGGGGGGAGCTGGTGCGTGGGTGATGGGGGGGGGGAGTGAACAGGGCGGGAGCTGGGGGGGGGGCGAGGGGGAGCTTGAAACAGAATGGGGGGAAGAGCTGAAAGAATGTAAAAGAGCTCTCAACTCTGAAAAGCAAGGAGAAGGCGGAGGGATTCGACCCGGACTGAAAGGACAGCTCAGTGTTGTATGTAATGTCAACACAGCAACAGGCGAAGCTAAGGGATCCTTATATGGAATACACGGACAGCTTTGCTCAATACATCTAATTAGCAAAGTTACTTGTTTTCACTGTCCACTTATTTGAATGAAGACCATTTAATGCAATTTACAACCCCTTTACCAAGTTACAGTTGAAAACCAGAAGTTCACATACCTTAATACAAAACTACACAGTCTCTGCCTGTTTTTTCTCACTATCTTGGGACATGAAATGAAATCGGAGAAAGAATAAATAAAAAATAAATATAAACCTTCGCTGATAGGTCAATTAGGATTACCAGATTATTTATAATTTGCTAAAATGACAGAATCATGAGAGGGAGAACGAGAGAAAGAAAGTAAATTTCGTAATATTTGGTAGCATTGCCCCTTAAGCTGTATGACTTGGGACAAACCGTTATGGATATCCTTCTATTAAAAACTTCTCACAATCGTTGGTAGGAATTTTTTGTGATTTTTTTTTGGCCCATTCCACCTGAAGACCAGTGTAACCTGAGCAATGGTTTTGTATGGTTGGCCTTGCTCGCACCTGCCCCCTTTTCAGTTTTTGACCATAAAATTTTCTATTAGATTGCGATCAGCGCTTGTGATGGGGCCACTCCACTCCTCTAAACATTGACTAGTTTTATCCTTATGACACTTTGGAAACCAGTTATGTCAGTATCTTCAGTTCATTGTTCCATTTTGGAAAGAGCATTTTCGTCCCCTCCCAGCTTTAACTTCCTTGACTGAATGATATCTTGAAAAGTTGCTTCAGGATTGGTGGCTGCATTTAAGGGTGCATTAAAAAACATCACAACTGTGGTCCTGTTTCCTTAATTAATCTGATGTTAGCCACATAAAATCTATCTGCAGCTACCCAGACGTGAAATCATCAAATGGGCAGTGTTCCTGTTGACCCAAATTGTGTTAACGGCATCGTAATAGTAATCAAAGTGATGTCCATTTTAGGCCATTTGCAGAAAAGAAAAGGAGAAAGTAATAAAAATGGCTTTGCAACACTTTTCTTTATTAACTGGCATTTGGTAAATATATCAATAATTTTGGTTAATATTATTGACCCTAAAAACCCGGTGACGTATATCTGATTCAAGTAGATTAGTGGAGAAACCCATGCATGTGTTCTTTTTTTTTATAGGTATGTGTCACCTTGGTTTCAACTGTATCTACCAATATACAGGGTTATGGTTTTATAATTTTTTATCAAGCAAAATTGGGCGGGGGGAAAAATAATTTTTAAGGGATATAAGATATTGATGTTGTTGATTTTACAATACTGATTCCCTGAGTAGATTCAACCCATATCAACTCGCACAGGCATTCAAGTCTTTGTTCTTAGTTCTGTAAACAGTGTTTTGATAGTAGCATGAGATCTAGGCTCTGAACAGGAAAGAAACAGGTTTTCATTGTGATGCCGTCAGTTGAGTACAGTCTTTGTGATGGGAGGAGGATAGTTTGAGGTTAAGTGTTGCATTTCCTAATGACACTATGCAAACACGGCTGGCCGTTACCAATACCAGATTGATAATTAGTTGACCTAAAAACAAAAAAAACTACAATAACCCATATCAACTTTAACTGCCAAAATATTATGGTTAAAAAGTTGCAACCATTAACAAAGATAAATGTCACATCTAACAAGTATATCAGGTTGTCAAAATCTGTAGCTGTTACACGAGAAGTAACACACCCAGGAACATATGGTGTATTTTAGTACCAATAGAACTAATATATAATCCAAACACCCCTAAATACATATTTAAAAGAGTGTTCGACCTGGCGCTGCTGCGTGCCATTTACACCCTAGGGGGATGGACATGACCGAAATAACCTGGCGAGAGAGAAGAATCGCACAGTTGAGCAGGATTGGGACATTCTGTAGATCCAAGAATATAACAGGCACAGCCAGCCAAAGACCCTCAGATGCCACTTAGGCCAGCGGGAGGACAGAGGCTTGTATGTGAATGTAATAAGAAATAGCCCACTCTAATCAAAGACTAGATGCTCTGCCCTCACACTTGGAATTTCTGTTTCAGTTTTGGGCTTTAGTCTACAGACAAAGGGACTTGTAATGCCGTGGAGAGAGATGCAAAGAAGAGCAAACCAAACAACAACCAGGGGGAATTGTGTGAGCATCTTTGTTTGAGGCGTGAAGGGTATAAAATAAATTCGCACATAATTTAGTACTTGAGAAAAGACAACAACAGGGGAGACCAGATTACTTTAATAAGTATTATATAAATGGCCCTGCAAACAAGTTCTATTATGGCCAAACAGATATTAGATGATATACCAACTCTCCTTCCCCCCCCCACCCTTCTTCACGATGAGAAGTGTGATCTGTGGAATAGCTGACGAGGCGCTGCTGCTGTTACAGTGTTTATTAGCGCCGATTTTCATAGCAAACAGTGGTCGGTTAACGGATTGGTTGGGCCGTCGATTGCCTGACCGGGCCTCCGATGGCCATCATGGGCAAGCTCAGCCGGTATGAACATTGTCAGCCTCCCGTGGATTTTAAAACCAACTGGAAAAATCTGTGCTGTGTACATCACAGGACAGATTTTTCATTGCGGTCTACACAGCACTGGACGCAGTTAGATTTTCGGCAGATTCTAAATTCTGAATCCGCCATAAATCTGATGCAAAATCTGTGCTAGAGAGACATAGCCTTACACTTAGTTCAAACCAACACCCAGGATGCAACAGAACTTGACCTCATGGTCATATACCAAACCTCCTGAACGGACCGTCAGGGACACACGAGCCGCCGACATGCGTGCGGCTGACGGCTGGTCCCATACCATCTGTCCTGTTTTGGGGGTACCGACTCCTTAAAAGGTCGGCCCCCCAACCCAGACGCCTGAACCTATACGGATATATGGAAACACACAGGCCACCGACAAACACATACAAACACACAATCAAGAAACGTCAGGCACAGCCGGTTGGCAGCCAAGCTGAGGCGCGCAGTCCCCAAATCGATGAGACTGCAAGCGAAAAACGTACGCCGAGCCCAGTCGGTACTGTCGGGCCATGCAGAACAAAATCCGGAGGAGGAGACTATCCAAGCCACAGCCAAGTAATTAACCAGAAAATCCACTAAAGAGACCAGAGAACAGCTCTCGGAAGGACCAATCTAACAGGCACAGGGGACGGTAAAGGGAAATCCTTAAATAGGGAACTGGTGAACACAGAGCAGAGGTGATAGTGGAAAAGACACAAAACCGGAATAGGGCCCCCCTCAGACAAACACCAGCGGCCCCCTAAACCCACCAGGGTTCAGGCGGGAATTAGGCCACGAGCGTTGGCCCCGACACCATAACCCCCCGGGCCAGGCATGCATCGATCACACAGGTAACTAAGGAATACAAAAGTCTTATGTAAAAAACCATGGTTTTCGTCGCAACGGCCGTGATGGCGCCAGAACCGAACGCATGGGGTTGCGGGCATGATCATGACAGTACCCCCATTTATGCGGGGCCACAGACCTCAAAAGACATCTAGGTTTAGCAGAATGGACTTGGGAACTCTTTCCATTTCCAGCTTGAGGCATGTTTTGCAGATGCGACTCGGAGAGGACATATTTTTGGTCTGGTTCAGCGGTTTATACTAGGTTTTTTAATTTTTTTGGGCGGTTGTTTTAGGTCTTATGACTCCTAGCCCCGATGTACACAGTCGATTTAACGGCGTTTCTATTTTCGTTTACACCCCTGTAGTGGGGAATACGTGAGGTGGGAACCCTCGTCACGGCAAAAAGCGGGCCCGCTTGGGAGGGAGCCGAAACTTTGTGGCTGGGTAGTTGCGGACACTAATCTGGAGTCAAGGTGGGGTGACAATTACTCCTGGAGAAAGAAATTATTTTCGGGTTTCTCATAGACAGTGCCTAGATTCTCATTTTCCGGGGCAGACGAATTGAAACTTTGCCCCGGAGTGAGGTCTAATGGTTGCAAATATCAGGCTGGTGAGAAGCGATGTTCCCCAACATCTCCCTTCAAAGACGTCAGAATTACATTCTGGAAAAAATTTTTTATTTACTATGAGTATTAATTACCGCACACCCAAGGATGCCTATCTCGACTGAGCACCACCTGCGTCACCCCATTTGATCAACTCGGTGGTTTCCAGTCGAACACGGATTATGGAGGCTGAGCCAGGGAACCCCAGAATAATATCTGCAGCGAGTTTCTCCCTGACAAAAAAAAGTTTTTCAGCTGCGAACTCCAACATTCAACGTACCTCAGTAGTACGAATTGGTATTCCATTTTCCTCTGGTTAGGAAGGTATAATTCTACACCTGAAACAAAAAGGAGAAAAAAGGACAGTTCCAAACCCAAGGCTTGCACCTCAGCCAAACTGATGACCTTAGCGCAGACCGAGTCCATCCTGGCACGACAAGCAAAAGTCTTGAACTAAAACCAGGTTACGGGCAAAACAAATTGTTATTTGAGTTAGGAGGGGGGGGAAACCCCTGTACATCCGAGTACCTTCCAGGAAATCGCGCCGACGTTCGGGTGTTCCTTGGGTTGACTTAAGTCCTCCTGGACAGTCTCTCCGAAATGGTCAGGCTTCCCACACTAAGGCCCAAGGCAATCTCCAAAGCAGTCTCTTCCTTTGTAGGCCGCAGTGGTAATAACTCAACACCCTGGGTTCTACTCCAGAAGAATAAGAGGGAGCTGGGAGAGAACGAACTCTCAACGCACGGAAGAAGGCGTTTTACGGAAAGCCTGATGAGCTGAAACAGCCAAAACCCCTTGCTTTTCCCAGCGTCTCCATCCTTCGTCTTCTGTCACTTGTCACGGCATAAAGTCATAAAGTCTTTGAGGGATCGGGGAGGGATGGGATGGTGACCATGGCATCCTTTATGGCCAACTGACCAAACCCTTGCCAGCAAAGGTGTCTATCAGAGGTTGACGGACCCCCCAGTTAACGTACCCCATGGCGGAACTCAGAACAGTAGCTCTTTAGCTGAGCGGATGGCTGCTGAATATATCGCAAATGGGTCTCTTGCCCATGGCCCACACGGAGGGAATATCATAAACTGTCCTACAGCCGCTAAAAAAACTGTCCACTGATTCTCCACTCAGGGGCTTTCAGGGGCTAGCTAATGCCCAATCCTGAGGTGGGGGCCCCTGGCGGAGAGACCCAACAATGACTACCCTTTCGCTCAGTGGGAAAACAGTTGATCGAAAAAATCGATTACAAGATTCCGCAGAGAGGTTCGGAACTGTCAGGCCTATCGTCAAAGCCCGATCATGAAGCATCTTAGATTTTCTGATGCATGCTAGGATCCACCAAAACAGGGGCTGGTAAGGACACGCAGGGGCGCAAGTCGGGTGGGTAACGGGTTAGTTATGGCTTCCAGACGCTGTGTGAGCCTTGATAAATGAGCCCCGCCATGCCCAGAAGCTTAGTGTCTAGTCGTCAAGCGGTCCTTGACGACCAGTCGGTCCTCATATTGAACCGCGGGAAGAGTCGACTGGGGTATGGGCCTGATAATTAATGTAAGGGACGGTCAGGGACACACGAGAAGACCACAGACGAGTTAGGCCCTGACGCTTGGTCCCAACCATGTCCTGCCTTTTGGGGGTACCCAACTCCTTAAAGGTCGGCCCAACCAGAGATTAACACTATACTGAATACACATGGAACACAAGGACCACAGACAAACAAATACAAAACACAAATAAGGGAACGTCGGCAAGCAAGGTGGCAGCAAGCGGGACAGGCAGTCCAAGCGAGATACTGAAGCGAACAACGGTATAAGACGAGCCAAATCGATAACTGTCGGGCATGCAAGTAAAAATCCGGAGGGAGGAGCAAAGTCCAAAGCCAAGCCAAGTCAGGTTAACCGAAACATCCAATAAGTGACAGCACGCAAAAGCTTATAGGAAAGACCCACATATAACTAGCACAGGGGACATGGTAAGAGAATCCTTAATAGGGAATTGGTGAACCCGAGCAGAGGAGATAGGTGGAAAGAAAACACCCTCCAGCACGGATCGGGAAACAAAGCTTCAATCAAAGAGGAAACCGTTTTAACTACAAGGGTGCAGGATGCATCCTGGCCACGGGCGTGGCCAGTAATCAATTAACACAAAGGGAAGGAAAGACTCAGTTCAACTGGCAATAAGAATCCAAGTATTCTTGTTTACAGAACGATGGTTATCGTCGCAAGGCCGTGGCCGGCGACTCAGAACTCAAAGCTGGGGATCTGTTGGACTGATCATGACACTACAAACTCTAATTTTATGGAATATGATACTGCCCCCAATTTACATTTGTGTGGATTGCTGCACTCTTATTTTTTTTAAAGGCCAAAAAAAAGTTATTTCTGCTACTTTGATGCTTTTTGTATGTCCAGTCCCCTTTTATGAAATTTTTGTTCCCCGAAGCAAAAAGTCCTGCTGGTGCAAAAAAAGCAGGCTGTCAACCCCTTCCACCCCCCAGAAGAGGGTTACGCTTAGTTAATGCCCATAGGTGGGGGACCACCATCGCAGCGTGTGAATAGCTACACAGGGCTGTTTCACCCTTTAGATCCTCGGCAATACGAATAGCGGCTGCAGCATTAAGGTGGTTTCAACCCAACCCTTAAAAAAAGAAAATTGTGAGGTGTTGTTAGCTGCCAGGAGCTAAGGGCCCAAAGTAAGGTCCCTCAGCATGTCTGTAAAGGACCTGTACCTCTGCCATTACAGGGGTAACAGGATGTTGTAAGACATAATAAAGTAAAATAAAGGACATAAAAATTTTTTATAGACTGGGACGTTATGGGTTGGGTGAAACCAAAAATTTAAAGGGGCCAAATGTAAAAAAAACTGTCTAGTCTAAATTTTTTTTTCCCCATAGAACCAATCAGAGCCCCCCCTTCATTTCATATAGTGCTATGAAAAAAAAAAGGGCGTTGAGGGTTGAATGGGAAAAAAGAAAGTCTTTCCAAGAGAGTTTTTTAACATTCCTCCAAGTGGGGGGTTTGCATTTTTTTATTTTTTTTTTATTTTTTAACTTTTTTTAGTTTTGTCCCTTATGAATATCATATATTGCCTAAAATTTTATATCGTACTGTACATTTTAATCCTATGTGAACTCTCAAAAATAAAAAAAAAATCATGCAAAACTACTTTTTTTTGGGTATTCAAAAATGGGAAAAAAGGGAAATTTAAAAAACCCTTAATTTTCCATTAAGGACCACAGAAAAAGTCAATTTATCCACAGATAAAACCCTTACGTTTAAATGTTTTTATTAATATTATTCTAAGTGGCAATTAAAATTTCAAAGTGCACGAAAGGGCCCTATAAAAAGAGCACGGCCCTTTAAAAAAAAAGGTGTGTTTTGTAACATTTTGGGCACTTAAACCCCCAAAGGAAAAATTTCAAAAGTTGGAAAACAAACTCCCGGTTTTTCCCAAAAAATAAGACCCCCCCAAAAGTGGGGGGGTGGGAGATTTTTTTGAACCCAAAATAAAAGGCCCCCCCCGAAATAAGAAATGCGGAAATATTGCTGCAGCCCCCCATAAACGGGGCCTTTCTCAAAGGGGGTGGGCAGAGAGAAGGAAGGGGGGGGGGTTTCCCAAACCCCGCTCACCCTGAGAAAGGGCCCGGAATTTTGTGAAACCTGGTGTTGAAAGATGGGGCGGGGAGGTCAGTACGTGTGTCACCACAGGTCCCAAACACCCCAGGACAGGAGACAAAAGTAATGTAAATAAAAAGGGGAAAGAGGGGAGAACGAGCAATGATACTAACACCCACACACACGCAGGGATGCTGATGGGGCATGCTGGATTTCTGTTTACAATCCCCCAGCACATTTGCCTCCTTAAAAAAGTCACTGCATCGCCAAAAAATGTCCTTTACATTTAAAAATATCCCATGGGGTTTTGACTTAAACTTTAAGATATATAATTAAATATATATATATATATATATATATATATTATATAATAATATTTTTATTAAAAATATATAAAACAATAATAAATTATATAGTATAGCAGTTTAATTTATTTTTGGAAAATAAGACATCCCCCGAAAAAAACTAGTGCATCTTTAACAAAAAAATTAAGATGCGTCTTTTTTCGGGGGGAAAAAGGGTATATGGTGGTACAGTCTTTCAAAACCCTATTACACTCGCCAGCTTCGAATTACAATGTATTCCCTGGAAAAATTGCTTTTTTATTGCACAAAGGGAATGACTATGGGGCCCAAAACAGAGCCCCAAAACTTTATGGGCCCACATAAAACTGTCTTGGTCAAGACTTTCTTTTTGCCCATAAACCCAACAGGCTCCCCCTTTCTTTCTCTAGTTCTCTGTAGGGGGGGCTCTATTGGGTTCTTTTGGGAACAAAGAAATCTTTGACCCAAAACATTTTTTATACAAGTCCCCCTATGGCCTACATACAGCCTCCTCCTGTGCATTAATCAAATTTTTTCTTTTAACACTATGCCTGTTTTTCAGGAATATAATGTAATTACTGTGGACCTATACACATTTTAAAGTTCTACACAGGGAGAGTACTTGTGCAACTTTCTTTGAAAATCAATCATCTAATTAGGTCCTCCAGGTTTGAAACTGAGAAGAACGAACTAAGGCATTTTGTGGTTTTACTAAAAAAGGGGAAATTTTTATAGCTAGGGTTCAACGGCTTAACTGCGGGGCGTAAATTTTCCCCTGCAATTACGCCGTTGACGGGGGGCCCGGGGGGGAGTGAGCGGGGGGCCGGCACTTCGCCGGCCCCAAGACAATCCGCTACGGCGTTATACCCGCAGAAAGTGACATGTCAATTATCACCCCCGGCGGCTTCGCGGGAGGGAGAGGCGTAATCCATAGTTCTCTGAGAACTGGAATTACCGTAATGAATGGGCCGTTTTCGGCCCGTAATTGGCGCACTTCAGCGCGTAATTACGGACCGAAATACGGCCCATTTTAAGCCGTGTGAACCTAGCCTAAATGAAAAGATCTTCATGTTTTTTAATTTACTTTATGGTCTATTTCTTTCCGATTTTCAAGATATTAGTTTCTCTTTCACTCACAACAACAAAAATCTTGAAATGTGTTAAATCAAATAATATTTGGAATGCCCATGCTTAAACTGTTTGTTATTTAGTATACTAACCATTGTTTTTATATATTTCTTGTATTTTAAGTGCTGCAATATATACTTTTTTTCTCGTAAATGCCTTTGACTTCTTTTTTTCTCATTATTGTGCCAATGACAATTAGAACCCGGAGTCTCTATCTCCCAAAGGAGCTGTTATCCAGAACTATGCAACAGGAAAGGGAAAAATACAAACGAAAACAAAAATCATAAAACAAAAATGTAAAGAAACAGCCTATACAGATCACATTCCCATATGTACTGTTCTTGTGTACTCCCTTATTTCCTTGGTTGGTGTTTCATCTTTTTGAGTTAATGCTTTAATGAGTTGTGGAAAAGGTCATGTTTCACGAAAGCAATTGTACCTCCTAAAATGGTTGTGTAAGACTGGCGTTCTAGTGGTAGTTTAAAATGTGCAATCTGTAATATGCTACTCTTTCATCTGTTATTCAGTAGAAAAAAAAATAGCAACTAAAAAATGAATCTGCATTTATTTTCTAATTTGCCATTAAGTGGGGACTGTAAATTCTCACATCTCTAAGGTTACAATCACAAATCGAATCTAAAAGAGGTTATTCCATAAAGAGTATTATGCTTATTATGAGCCAATGCCTATAATACACAGAATAACAACAATTATCACTGTTTTTCTTAAAGCTGTCTACTCACATGCTCCTTTTGGCACTAAGAGTCCAGATTTTTTTTATCATTTTTCAACCCAATAAACCCTTTCTTCAGCATGATGACACGGTAGCGCAGGATGCCAACCACCAATTTAACATGGCAGAGCTACTGGGTACTGCAGCCCTCCGCTTTTTAGCACTTGAAACATAGCAAAAATACAGAAAGCAGAAAACATCATTCTTAAAGGGACACTTCTATCAGAAAGGAGTCTGTTTTTTTATTTATTTAGCAGTCCTATGCAATTTTAAATAACATACATATCTTGTCCTTTCTTGTGAAGAGATGAAACCTCTGAATGGCAGGGCATAATAACTTCACTTTATTGCAGCTGCTGCTTATCTCTATGTAGTATCATTACAAATAGTAGGTAATGACAATGATTGCTCCATTGTTCTCTGGACAGGGATGGATAAGATTAGACTAGATTGACAGGGCAAAAACAAGACCGATAAAAAGACTGGGGGACTTTCCATATTTCTACACACTTAGGTCCTGTTTATAAGTGCAATGCCTTTTAGGTCATCGTTGTACTGGAGTAGAATTGTAAAGCAATTCTCTCACTGGCATGCTATCAGAGTTCACCGAGGGTAACTCAGAGAGACAATCCAGGGAATAATGTACATAGGGGAACTTTAAAAAGTGATAAATGAGTCCACCCAGCCAATTAAAAAAAAGATTACATGTAATGATCACATATTGTTTGTTAAAATGTGAAGAAGAAAAAAAAAAAAAAGGATATAGCCCTTACATCTAGTGTTACTGCAATATTGACAGGTTCTCTCTCGTTCTCTATTTCTTCTGTGTGACCAAAGAAGCAAAGTGACAGAGGAAAGAGAAAACAAAGTGGGACAAGTATAATGTAAAATAACAAGCTTGCAGAAATAGTGACCATGACTGAGTGGCAGCTTTACCGTATCTGTAACATGTCAATCAATGGTAACAAGTTACCTCCTTTTAGTAAATTGGAGAGGTACATTAAACAGCTTTGAAGAGTAATGCTCCAAAAAGTACTATACATGAAGCTCCAAAATAACTGTGAGGTGCCCTTTCATCATTTTAATTGAATAGTTCTTGTATATTTACTTTCCACTTCCAAATGATACGTCATTTATTTGATTCAGCCACACTAACTTGCATAAGTTGAATTGAGAGGGGGGTTCCAAGCTATACCCATCTAAAATTAAAAAAATACATTTCATTTGAACAGATGTTATTGCTGCTTACTCTAGTTTATAGCAGCACGTGGATATAAGAGGTCCTGACATACAGGAGAGGCTTGGACTCAATTGACATACAAAGGAGCTTGAGCCTCTCCTCAGTGTCGGGATGAGAACCTACAAGTGTGGAGGAGCTGATCCCAGGGAACTGCGGAACAGCAATTGCAGGAGACGACAAGGAAAGTATAACTTTTTTTCTGTTTTTATACTGTCTAGTCTAAATTTATACTGTCTTTGGGTATATATTAGACAGCATTAATAAATCTGTCCCTTTTTGTCTGTTTTTTATAGTCCCATCTCTCATTAGTGGCCATTGACAAAGGTGTTTTTAGTTAACATACCACCACCACCACATATCAAAGGAGAGAATCTAATTGGAGCAAAACCCAACTACATGGTCTTCTACTCACCACTGTGCAATTTAGCATGCCATGTAATCAGAGAAGTTTGTTACTTTATGTGCAAAATACAGACTGTGAAAGAAGTGACTTACCTTATACAAATACTTCAACTATATAAAGTTGGACTTTTGAAATTGGTGGCATTTGTTGTGAGCGCTGAAAAATACATTTGTACTTCTGTACCTGTGAATATGCTTTAGGAGCAACATGTGAAATGTGACTTATATTTTTGCTAATTTATAGATCCCAAATATTGAAATACCTGGCTAATTAACCGCTTACCAACATATGACGTACCCATAGGTCATGGTTGGGAAGTGGTTCCTACATATTGATGTATGGGTACATCATGCAGATCATGCGGGCTCACAAGTAGAGCCTGCAAGATTGAAGCATGGAATCAGCTGTTTAATACAACTTGCTACATGCGCTGTCGGCCACAACAAGAGCAAGCAATAACCCATTAGATGCCACAATCAAATGCGACCGCGGCAGTTAAGCTAAGCTCCCTCTGTCTCCATCGGTACCCCTGCAATTCAGTCTTAGGGCACAGCTGGGCATGGTGATTGACAGCAACAATATGAAGCGGTACAGTACTGTACTACTATGTATAGTGTCAAGTCCCTATGGGGACAAGTAAAAAGTTAAAGAAAAGTAAAAAAAACATACACACAAAAAATAAAAGAAAACATGTACACAGCCCTTTCCCCATTACAAATGCCAATCGGCTCAAAAAAGATGAAAATAAAAGAAGTACACATATTTGGTATCGATGTGTGTGTGACGGCCTCACCTATAATTGTTATTAAACCCTCACAATGAATGTAGTCAATAAAGAAATAGAAAAGACAGAATTGCAATATCTATTCATCCCGCTGCACATAAAATGGAATAAAAAGCAATCAAAAAGTCATATAAACAGCAATGTTGTATCAATGAAAATGTCAGTTTGTCCCGAAAAAAAAAACCTTACACAGTTCTGTATACGGAAAAAAGAAGATAGCGATGCATAAATATTGTTTTGCACAATAAAAACACTTTTTATGCTACTGCTAAAAAAAAGATAGAAATTGGGTATCACTGCAATCATTTCGCCACACATAGTAACGCTAACATGTCATTTATACAGCTTAGGTGACTTCAGTAAAAAATATAAATAAAATACACTATCACGATAACTTTATTTTATTCATACTTCCTCCAAAAAAAAACTGATTTAAAGGCAATCAGAAAGTAAGTTCCCCCTCAAAATTATATCAATAAAAATGTCAACTAATCCCACAAAAAACAAGCCCCTACACAGCTCTGCATCCAGAAAAAAAGGTATGACTATGGAGATGCAAGAACATGTTTTCTTTTTTTAACAAAAGTGTTTTTATTGTGTAAAATTAGGGTAATACAGCATGAGAACACTCTAGAGTACCAGTCAGCAATGCATGATGGGAACTGCAGTCTGCTACCCACATGGCAGCTTCTGAAGCCACACCCACTCTTACTAGGCTGAGGAGGAGCACATTGAGGGCAGCAGTGTGACAAAATATGTCAATTATACGTGTATTGTATTGTAGTACAGTACAATACAATAGTACACTGTTTCTCTTTGTGTAATGACCCACAGAGATGTGGATCCACTGGACCACCACAAGCGGTGGTATAAGCCACGCCACAGAGCGGAGTCTAAGTAGGTGCGGTATTTGCCAGAGCTCACCACAAAGCAGATTGGACTTGCTGTGGCGGAACACTACCAGGTCGCTACCCCTGATATGACTGGCAGCTGAGATGCAGCATGGTACAAAATCATGAAAGCAAACTTGCAGTTGGGAACAGACAGAAAAGTCAGGACAGCAGGCAAAGGTTTGTGGTCGAAAGAAAGAGGCTAATGGTACGGAACACGGAATAAACAATAAACACAATGGGAATGATTCTTCTAGGGCACTATTGATTAAGAAGGGAACCAGGGAAGGGGCAGGACTTAAAACAGGACAGCGTCCGGTGATAACAAATCACCGGTGCGCTGGCCCTTTAAATTTAACGCCCGACAATAGACAGGAGCGTGGTTAGATGAGTACAGGACAGAACTGTGTGTGTACCTGCGGCCCGAGATGCAGGTTGTGGCGCCACTCACATTCAAAGGAACGGGGGCACCGATGTGGGTCACGGGATCCCCCATTGTAGTACCGCCCCCTGGGGCCTCCCTCTCTTTCTAGCTTTTATAGCCTGCAAGAACCTAACTCCCATGACCTTTCTCGCAGGAACCCTTTCCAGTCAACCAAAAAAAAAATCATCTCCCCCTAACCATCTTAATGGCCAAGATCTCCTTCACCGCAAAGACATTGGTTGCGGGAGATAAGGGAATGACCTTTCATAAGAACCAGTTAGCTAGGAGATGTGGAAGGTGTACGGGATGCTCATAGTGGGAGGGAGCCGGCGTTTGTCACAGGATTGATACGTCTAAGTACCTCAAATGGATCCAGCAACCAGGGACCCAGCTTGTAGCTGGGGATTTTCAGGCGGACATATCTAGTTGACAGCCACACCTTGTCTCCCGGAGCAAAGGAGCAAAGGATGGAGGGGATCTTCTCTTTCTATCTGCTTGAGCCTTCATATGGGCTGAGGTCTGTTGCAGGGACTGGTGTGTCTTCTTCCATATGGAGGATAGGTCACGGACCAGATTGTCCACAACAGGAACATCTGAGGAATTTGAAGGCAGCGGGAGAGGTGGGCGAAGGTGCTGTCTGAAGACAATGAAGAAAGGGGATGCACCAGCGAAGTTTTATTCCAGAGAATTATAGGAAAATTCTGCCCATGGCAACAGGCTGGACCAATCATCCTGTCGTGCTGACACAAAATGAAGGAGGTAAATACCCAGGACTTAGTTAACTCTTTCCACTTGGCCATTAGACTGCGGATGATAGGTGGAAGAAAAGTCCAGTTCGACCTGTAGTTGAGAACAGAGGCCCCGCCAGAATTTTGAGACAAACTGGACTCCCTGGTCTGATGCAATGTGTTGGGGGAGCCCATGCAACTGGAAGATATGTTGGAAGAAGAGGTTGGCGAGATGTGAAGCAGAAGGTAGACCGGGCAGAGAGGCAAAGTGAGACATTTTAGACCACCCAAATGACACTATTACCAGAAGAGGGAGGTAGGTCAGTGATGAAATCCATAGTGATATGGTTCCATGGACTGTTGAGAATAGGCAGAAGTTGCAGCAGGCCCGCAGGGGTGGGTGACTTGTTGCGGGCACAAGTAATACAAGATTCAACAAATTCTTTAACATCTTTTGCAAGATCAGACCACCAGTAAAAACGGGACATCAGTAAACAAGATTTTCATATTCCAAGGTGTCCGGCAAATCAAGAGCAATGACCCCATTTCAGAATTCTCTTCCAGAGTGCAGAGCGCATGTACGTTTTACCCGAAGGTGCCTGTTGGAGGTCTATGGGAGCTGCGGAGATCAGACCTTCTGGGGGGTACAATGTGCCGAGGCATGGCCTCTTCTCCAATAATGTCCTAAGCATGAGAAAGGGCATTGTTTTTTATATTCTTCTCTGCCGGATGGAAGTGGATCACAATATTGAACTGGGAGAAGAACAGGGACCACCTGGTTTGGGTGGATTTAAACGTTGCGCTGTCTGGAGGTAGAGGAGATTCTTGTGGTCAGTAAAGATATTTACTGGATGGTGAGCCCCCTGCAGGAGGTGGCAACACTCCTCCAAGGCCAGCTTGATGGCCAGTAATTCCCGGTCCCTGATGGTGTGGTTCTTCTCAGCTGAAGAAAACGTTTTGGAAAAGAAACCGCATATCAAGGTCTTGCCTTAGGGGATTTTTTGAGTGAGGACCGCCCCAACCCCCACAGAATAATTGGTGAACAGTTTAGCGGGATCCACCCACAGACCCTTGTCTGAGATGATATACCGGAGAAACAGGAGGCTGGTCTGGTGGAAGAGGCACTTCTCCAGCTTATCATAGAGGTGATTATTTTTCAGACACCTCAGAACCCAGTGCACTTGGAATTGGTGGGGCTCGAGATCGGGCGAGAAAACCAGGATGTCATCCAGATAGACAACTACACAGGTATTTAAGAGATCTCTGAATGTCATTGACAAATTCCTGGAAAACCACCAGAGCATTGCACAGGCCGAAGGGCATTAACAGGTACTCAAAGTGCCCATCATGAGTGTTGAAGGCTGTCTTCCACTCTTCACCCTCATGAATCCAAATAAGATTATACAACCCCTGCAAGTCTAACTTAGAAAATATTCTGGGACGCGGAGAACTTTGAAGAGCTCAGTAATTAACAGTAACAGATATAGTTTTTTATGGTGATCTTCTTGAGTCCGTGGTAATCGATGCAAGAGCGCAGCGAACCATCCTTCATTTCAATGAAGAATTCGGCACCAGCTGGAGAGGTGAACTTGCGGATGAAGCCCTTTTGGAGATTTTCTTGGCCTGAGTCTCTGGTACAGACAGCTGGTAGCCCTTACCCTAGGAAGGAATAGTCCCGGGCAGTAGGTCTATAGGACAATCATAAGGACGATGAGGAGGAAGGGCCTCTGCTTGCTTCTTGGAGAAGACGTCCTCAAGTTCCTGATAGTGGGCTGGCAGACCCAGCAGAGGCTTGGGAGACGTCAGTGGAGAAGTGAGGCCCACCGGGTGAGGTGCCGCTAAACAGCAAGACTGGCAGTCTTGTCCCTGCCACATAACTCCACATGTCTTCCAATTGAGCATATGGGCATGGCGCTGCAGCCATGGAAGAGCGAGGAAGATTGCTGAGGAAGAACGGGGTAACACGAAGAATGCGGTTTTCTCTTCATGTAAAGCTCCCACGTGAAGGGACACTCGTTAAGTCTGAAACTGGATAGAATCATTCAGAAGTTCAACGCTTACAGATGAGATGACTAGAGGTTGGTCTAAGCAGACCACTGGGAGGCGATACTAGGTCACCAAGGTAGCGTCCATGAAATTTCTGGCTGATCCTGAATCCAGAAAAGCAGTACCTTGGAACGAGATTCCAGAATTGGTCGTGATCTATACCGGCATGGTCAGACGTGGAGAGGGATTGCTCATACCTAGGGATGCCACACGAAGCCTAGGTGTGCGCGTTTCCCGGATGTTATGGACGGTCTGGAAAATCTTTGCGGTAATGTTCATGGCTGGCACTGTAGAGGCACATTGTCGAAGCAGTTCTTGCGGAGTCAGGTGGGCTTTACCCACTTGCATGGCCTATTCGGAGACTGGCAGAGGTGACAATGGTGGCCGTTGAAACACTGGACCAAGATGGGGTAGACGATGTGACTGGACCGGCTCGCAATCCTGCGAAACTCCTCCTGTCTCTCTGAGAAGCATACAACAATACGAGTGGCCAGATGGATAAACTCAATCAGTGAAGACAGAGGGTCTCAGGAAGACAGGGCATCTTTGATCTGGTTGGAGAGGCCCTTCTTGAATGTGGCACTCAACAGCGTGTCATTCCAGGACAATTCAGATACCAGGGTTCAGAATTGTACTGTGTAATCACTTACAGATGTTCAATAAGGCAATCTCAGCCGCAGATGCGAGGGCTGGTTCCTCGAAGATGCTGTGGAATTCTTGCAGGAACATAGCGAGATTGGCCATGATTGGGTCATCTCTGTCCCAGAGAGGAGTAGCCCAGGCCAGGGCTTTTCCAGAGAGGAGGAAAAGGTCCATGTGCAGGGAGCACTAGGTCATGAAGCCCCTGCAAACTTTAGGGTCCCCATCAAAATTCATCAGCATAGATAAACGGAGCTTGAGGCCAATGGACACCACCAGAGTTTCTGCCACTGAGGTAGACAGCCGGCTGCTGCTGCTGAGTGGTATAGAGCTGCTTTATCATGGCAGTTAGCTGGTTAAGCTGCTGCGCCTGTTGCACGATCTGCTGCGACTGCTGGGCCACTATGGTGGTGAGGTCAGTGGTGCTCGGCAGAGGTACCTTGGCAGGAACCGAACTGTAACAGTGGACTTATTGTGATACAGGCCAGACATGTGGATCCACTGGACCACTGCAAGCAGTGGTATAAGTCACACCAGAGAGCAGAATCTAAGTAGATCCGGTATTCACCATAGCCCACCGCAAAGCAGGTTGGACTTGTTGCAGTGGAACACTACCAGGTTGCTACCTCTGATATGACTGGCAACCAAGGTGCAGCATGGTACAAAATCGTGAAGTAAACTCGTAGTCGGGAACAGGAAGGTCAGGACAGGTGGATAAGTTTTGTGTTCGAGGGATGGAGGCTAACGGTACACGAAATAAACAATAAACACAACAGTAATGCTTCCTCTCAAGGCTCTAGGGCACTATTGATTCAGCAGGAAAACAGGGATGGGGCAGGACTTAAATAGGGTCAGTGCCCGCTACATTACTTAATTTAATAAAGGACATACCACTGTAAACAGCTGGTGTGTCACTACCTTATACTACCCTAAATGAGGGCAAAATAAGGGACATAACAGACCTTCTTTCAACTAAGATCTTTTCAACTTGAAAACTAAGGGCTCCCAGCATGGTTTTACACTACAGCTCATGAGCAACCCAGTGGATCCACCTTATGTCCTTGGTGGATCATTACACTGAGTAATAAAAGTGGGCCAATGTGTGTATTTTGCAAATGATATAATAGAAGAAGCTACAAGTTTAGATTTAATTGCAATTATTGTATTGGAAGTATTTTTATATTTTTAGCATATACACTGTAACAACAAGATATTTCACACATTACACATTTACCATTGAATATTTACAGTTACGATTGTCGGTTCTAAGAACTTCTGACCTAGAAAATGTGGCAGTAAATTAGGATTTGTTGCGACATTTGATGGCTCAGTAATGACAGTTTCTGCCTCGCCCATGATAACCTTTTGGTAATCTTATTCTATGGGTCAGGAGTTTCCAGTTAGGTTTATTTAGCAGTCAGAGGCTAAGTACATTTGTAACTTGTTTATCAAGGATTAACATGAGGGAATGAAATGACACAATTTTCCTCAATAAATTGTCCCTCTAGATTTAGATATTGAAATGTTTTACTTGCTGATTTCCTCTATCAAAAGAAGGAAACAAGCAATTGTACTTCTATCATCAACTTCCTCAAGTTCCCATTATCTATTGTATTTAGCCTTGTTCTTCACTAACATGAAATACTAAGCATTTATCCTGAACTACTTCACAATGTCAGATGCATACCATTGTCTACTATGCATCATCAAAATTTCTTTCTAGAAAAATTTTCTTCAAAGTTCAGGAAGGGAAGATCTCTCCTTAAGGAGAGCACCGAACGAACGGCTTGTAGAGTTTTTGTTTTGCCTTTTCGCCCTCTACTTAGCATCTGCATATCACAAGGCATTATGGGGAAAAGGGGGTGAGAAGCCCCACAGCCCCTCTGTTTGGGTTTTAACAAATTCAATAATTGCTCTTTGCTCCCCGCGAGTCTTGAAAGCAAAAGGATTTTTTACCAACCATATTCCATTT